>JAMPIV010011407.1:0-80448 GCA_024509875.1 Oreohelix idahoensis
AGTAGTGGGGTGTAATGGATGGGGGATGAAATGGGGGTTTGGAGTTGGGGATGGTGTGTGGGGTGAAGTGATAGGTGAATTTGAGAGGGATTGATAGGAGGGTGGATTGGGGGGAGTGAAGGGTTGTGAAGGGGTTTGGTTGGGGGGGGTGTCACGGGAGTTGGTTTGTGGTGGGGGGAATAAGGAGGGAAGTGAGGTTTGTGGATTGATTATAAGGGGGATAGTGTTTATGTTTGGGTAATGAATTGGGGTGGGGGGGGGTGGATGTGGTTGGGGAATGAAGATGGTGTTGGAATGAGAAAAAAATGATGAGAAATGTGAAAGATTGTGAAGTTAGGGAGGGTTTAGTTGTAGGATGGGGGGGGTGATGGTGGAAGATGGGGTTATAAGGGGTGGAAATGGGAAATTGTAGTTAGTAAGTGGGGTAAGATAGTTATATTTCATGAACGTTTCCACATATTGAATGAGTGGCTGTCTGTAATAGGCAAGGAGATGACGGAATGGATTTCATCGGTAGGATATGTCCTTAACAATGCTTCCAATGGACCTTTTATTGGCTTTCCAAATAACAAGGTTGCCGGGGCCATACCGGTTGAACTATGGGGTACCTCCCGATAGGCTAACAGGGCGGCGGGAAGGTATTGGTCCCATGTATCTGGTTTTTCATGTGCCAGCTTTCTCAGGATCGACATGAGTGTCCCGTTAAATCTTTCCACTTGGCCATTTCCTTGGGGATGGTACGGGCTACAATGAAAGTGTTTGGCTTGAAAGATCCTGAATACTTCTTCCGTTAGTTTCCCCTTGAACTGAGAGCCATTATCAGTTAAGATTTGGTTGGGAAAGCCTAACCTGGTGAAGATTGTGAATAATGCCTCTGCCACATGTTTCGAATCGATTGATGACAGGGCTACCGCCTCTCCCCACATAGAACAAGTGTCCACCAGAGTCAGAATGTAACTGTTCCTCCTCTTGGTCCGAGTGAGAGGTCTCAAAATGTCCACTGCAACTCTTTCAAAGGATGTTCCCACTATGGGCATTTCCCCTAAAGTTGCTGGAGCAGTCCAATGTTTTGGAGCTACCCGTTGGCATTCTGGACAGGATTTTACATATCTCTTTATGTCTTCAGTTATCCCTGGCCAGAAATAATGACAAGCTATACGCTGTCCTGTTGCGCTGATCCCCATATGACCGCTGAAGGGAATCGCATGCCCTAGTTCCAACACTTTTGTCCTATATGAAATGGGAAGGACCAGCTGTCCATGACCATTGGATCCAGTTCCAGCCTTCCTATAAATCAATTTGTTCTTCATATAGAAGTCTCCCCTTGGCACTGTACGAAGGATGGCCACCGACCGAGCAAAGTGGAATCAATTTGTTGTTGCCCTACAAGACGCCACTAGGCGTGATGACCACTGACTGCTTTGACGGTCGGCGGCTAAGGATCAAAGAAGAAGAAGAATAGAAGTCTCCCTTGCCTGGAGGTGTATGACATTTGGGCAATTTCTTAAAACAAGGCTTGAGGGTCTTATCCTCCGCCTGTGCCTTCCTCATCTCATCTGGATGGGTATTTATGGGATTATCCTCCTCCTTTTTAGACTGATCTGGTCTGCACTGTTGCCATGATCACATGTCTCTTGGGATTCCCCAAGAAGACATATCTACACCCCAATATCAGAGGGTAGATTGGTTAATTTATCACTGCTGCTTTGATGATTCCTTCCACATATCGCGTTTTCACATTTATCCTGGCGATGGGAAGTGTCATGGTCGCTACGTCCTTGGTTGCAGCTTGAATCTCCACTGTTTCTGTGGTGTATTGATCTGCCTGCACCAGGTGAGAACTCACAACTGAATCATAATCTAATCCAGTATCATACAAACACCTTATGGTGACTCCATTGCATGTTACATCTTCACACACTGGGGGGTGGTAAGGTTCCTGTTGTTCAGTAGGGTTGACCTTTACTCCCTTTCTCCCCATTTTCATTGCAGCGAAATTAGGAGTTTTCCTTCTACAATTTTCGGTGTTATGGTTGTCCATCTTACAATTTTTACACCACCTCTTTCCTTGGTTAAAAGATTTTCTTTCATTATATTTCCTTTCATTGAATTGTGGGGTTTTATTTTTATATTCATTGCGTGGCCTATCAAACTGGTGCTTACCTTTGTTCTGTTCTCTATGGTCAAACCTATTAAAGTTTTGTGGTGCCTTAAAATTGTCTACCTGTTTCTTTTTATTACCAACTACCTCTGCTTGGGCTGCCTGATACCTCTCAGCGACATTGAGTAACTCACCCAGCCTCTCTGCACCTTGTTCCATGAGAAACTTTCTCAGGTCTGGAGACATGGACTCTCTTAGCTGCTCAATAAGGATCATTTCCTTAAGATCTTAGGTTTTCCCTAGAGCAGTCCATTTCTCCAAGTAGGTCTCTTACCGTGCAGAGAACTGGTGATAGGTCTCACCCGACAGTAGTTTGGCATTCCTAAATTTTTTTCTATAAAATGCTCCATTTTTTTCATATCTTAACAAAAGAGCCTGCTTTAACATGTCATAATTGTCTTGGTCATCTCTGCTCATCTTGGCAAAAACTTCATAAGCCGTTCCCCTAAGACCCTGGGATAACTTGAGGCTCCACCTCTCTCTCTCTAACACATATGTAGTAGCCAAAAGTTCAAATCTACTTAAATACCCTTCGATGTCATCTTCTTTCTCAACAAAATGGTCTACATGAAAACCCATAGCTGAGGTTGAGGCTCCCTGACTAGCAGTGGCATCTGAGGCAAAGGGGCTGGCACCATTTTCAGGAGCATGGCCTTGAAATTCTAACTCTCTTAGTCGTAGCTCATGCTCCCTCTGTAATCTCTTCTCCTCCTTTGCTGCTTCCCTTTCTGCAACCAATCTCTTTTCTTCTCTTTCTGCAGCCATTCTCTTTTCTTCTCTTTCTGCAGCCATTCTCTTTTCTTCGGCCTCCAACTTCTTCTCTTCATACTGGAGCCTTTTAATCTCTACCTCCCTATCTGCCTCCAATGCCCTAGCCTCCTTGTCAGCCTCAATCTGCAGCCTCTTAAGTTCTTTGTCAGCCTCTTAAGTTTCTTTGTCAGCCTCAATTGTAACGTAACTGTTAATTTTCTTTCTTCTGCTAACTTCCTATCCTCCCTTTCAATATACTTGTCGCATTCTGAAGTTACATATTGGACCAACTCTGGTCCATCCATGCCCATCTCTTTAGCAGTCTGCACAGCGGCAGATCTGAACTTGGCTAAATCAGCCATTCTAACTCAAGCAGGTCTAATCAGGTTCTAAGACAATCCTAAACTTAACTAAAATAAATACTAACTATAATTAAATAATTACTACTGGCTGTGACAACCTATCACTGTAAATCTCCTCTTAATTATTTGTATCTTCTTAGGGGGTGTTCCTAACCTCTACTATGTTGTTAAAGAATCTCAATACAAAAATATATACAAACATATACTAATTACTATGATAAACTCAACTAACTCCAGCTGTTAAATTTTATATTTAAAATTTATTTTATTAAACTTTATTGGTCCTGAGCCTAAAGTTGTTTTGTCAGGACTACAGTTCAATGAGAATCAATTTAGATGGATAGATATGTTTACAAATATATATAAAGATATTTACATACAACAGACAATATGTCCATAGTACATTGTTACAAATTTTCAAGTTGATGTTAATTACTCTATTTACTACTGGTACTAGAAGGCAGATTGGGGATTATCATCATCCCAATGTTCTTTTGTTTCACTAGGATTGTTTATGTTAGTCTTTTGGAGGAACGTTGTTGTCTATACAGGAGATTTTTCTTTATTCGTGATAAGTTGTCCCAGGCCAGATATTGCACTTATCTGGATCCTGGAATCACAGTAATTGTAGTTGATTTCGCCAAACACTTCAGTCTCCTCTGGTCTTGAACTTCTTTAATACCAGCAGGTACCAGAGACTCTTAGAAATCGTGCTGAATTTCTCTATCATCGAGTACCAGCACCAGACAAGTGCCAGCAGGAACCCCTGTCGATGCAAGTTAAGGTTCTGTCTTAATATCAAACTAATTCCTCCTAATTTACATGTAAACATACATTCAATACAAAAGAACATGGTCAGCTCTCTCTGACAACTCTGCTTCTCCACTTTAGTTTGATGGAACAAATTTGTACCAGTTTTCTTTTCTCTTCCCTAATGGATGCTACGCCTCTGTCATTCCTGCAGTAATCTTTTCCATGCAATAAGATAGGTGTAATGTTCCTGTATGACCATCATATATATAGTCCTGTAGTTTTAAACTTCTTAGATAGTCCCTTATATGATGGATCAACATCTAGGCTATGCCTAAGTCTGCCATGGAACCATTTAGTTACAATCTTTTACATGGCCTTTTCTTTTTTTCACACAACCCTTTTTTAATTAAAAAGTCAATAAAATCAATCTTACCACATATCAAGGAAATATAAACAAGTAACGATGAATTAGGCAATAGAATATGGCACACTTTCATCACTGCCTCTGTTCAGACTGCTTTCTGTTGTTAGTTAGTTTAAAACAAAGCACAAGTCTGCTCATCGCTGCTTGTTCCTCAGAATATTTTGAAAAAATGGCAGCGAGCAGCCTACTATTTCGTTAAAGTAAAAGGCTTTGGCCAATGAGACCAAGCATCTCTTTTTGAATGAAACTCTATTTTTTAAAAAATATATCAAACCTCTATGTGTTACTATTACCAACTAGATTTGTATATTTAGGTTAGCCAATAATATTTCGGCTTCCTTCAAATTTCATCCAATCCACTTCGTAGTACTATCTTAGCCTTTCATTCACCTAATTTTTTCCCAAAAAATTATGCTATCCAATCTAAGCAGACATGACTTGACCTGACAGTATCTCCGATTCTCTATGTATTATTACCAATATTTGATTATTTAATGGACTATTTAGATAACTAACAACATATTCTTGGTCAGCAAGTCTTCAGGTACACGAATATATGATTTTTATGGGGCTAAGTGGCTTGGTTCAAAATTCTATCTTTTTTTCTATGTTAGTTGTTTATTTTTAAACTACCTCCTGTTCAATTCTTTTTCCATGTACTTTCAAGCTAAATACGAGAGTCTCTCGTAATACACGAGAATTACGTCATTCGCAACAAGAGCTAAGCGTGTTTTAATGACCGTAGTGTCCACATTTTCTAACGTTTACATCGTAATTTGAAAACCGCCTAAGGGCAAGGCTAGCAAGTTGGTTTTATTTTTAGAAACAATGTGAGACGTGATTGGCGTTGGTTATCTATCCGTCCCTCTCCCTTCCACAATGTATTTTAGGCAAATACTTCTTTTGAACTTGGGAAAGTGGTATGTTTGTCTCGAGGACGAATTTGAAAAATAGGGTACCTTTTTTGGTTCGGCCAAAGCGTTATCAATTAATACGCTGAAGGCGTAGGCGACGACTACAATTCTCGCCGAAAATTTGTAGTACTATCCTATCTTTGACTTTATGCACTATACTGTTATATTCTAATTTAGATATTGTATTTAGAAGTTCACCACAGTATGATGAACGAGAATGGGGAACTATTAGCTAACTTCTGTGCTTCAAATCAACTAGCTATAGGAGGAAGCATATTTCCACATAAAAGAATACATAAAGCAACATGGATATCACCAGACCACAGAACTGAGAATCAGATTGATCACATATGCATAAGTAAGAAGTTTAGGTCATCATTGCATGATGTAAAAGTATGTAGAGGAGCAGATGTGGTATCAGACCACCATCTTCTGTTGGCTAAAACAAAATTAAAACTCAAGAAATTTACAACAGCATATATCTATAGACAACAGTACAATGTGGGATATCTAAGAAAGCAGGAAATAAGAGAAAAGTTTTCTATCACAGTGTCCAACAAATGCCAAGTACTCCAGCAGCTGGAAGATGAAGCAGATACGGAAGACCACTGGCAACAAGTAAAAAATATATGGAACGAGACACATGAAGAAATACTGAGAAAATGAGAACATCGACACAAAGCATGGATAACAAAAGAAACCATTAGCAAGATAGGAAAAACAAGAAAGCAGATTTAAACAGAAGCAAAACCAGAAGTTCCAAAGTCAAGGCTCATGAAGTGTACATAGAAGCAAACAAAGAAGAAGAAGAAACATCAAAAGAGACAAGAGGAAGTATATTGAAGAGTTGGCAAGGGAAGCAGAGGAAGCTGCAGCCAAAGGAAATATGAGGGACCTGTACAACAACACAAAGAAGATAATAGGTAGATATAAGCAAGCAAATGGCCTCATAAAAGATAAGAATGGAAAATTGCTTAGTAATATACAAGAACAAATAAAGAGATGGACAGAACATTTTGAGGAACTTATCAATAGACCAGCTCCAACTAATTCCCCAGACATCCAGCCAGCAGAAGAGGCTACAAATCAGCTGTGAACGACCAAGTAAAGAAGAAATAAAGAAAGCCATAAAGCTTCTGAAAGATGGAAAAGCAACTGGTCCAGATGGCATTCCAGCAGAGGCCATCAAAACAGATATTGATACCTCTACATAGATATTATACAAACTATTTGGCAAAGTCTGGGAGAGAGAGGAAATACCAGCAGAATGGAAGGAAGGTTATCTGGTCAAGTTGCCTAAGAAGGGAAATTTACAAGAGTGCACAAATTATAGAGGTATAATGTTACTATCAGTGCCAGGAAAAATATTAAACAGAATCATACTTGAGAGATTAAAAGAGTCCATAGACAAGCAACTGAGAGATGAACAAGCAGGTTTTCGACAAAACAGATCCTGTACAGACCAGATAGCCACATTGAGAATAATAGTTGAACAAAGTCTGGAATGGAATTCACCGCTTTACATCGGATTCGTGGACTATGAAAAGGCATTTGACAGCGTAGACAGAGAATCACTTTGGAAATTGATGAGGCATTATGGAGTTCCCATGACGATCATTAACTTAATAAGGAAGACCTATGAAGACATGACATGCAGAGTTCTTCGTGAAGGACAACTGGCAGAACCGTTTAGAATAAGAACGGGAGTGTCTTCAAGCAATAGATTGGGTTATGAAAACATCGACATCACACAACATAAATGGAATCCAGTGGAATCTGACTAAACAGCTTGATGATCTGGATTTTGCAGATGGCTTGGCTGTTCTGTCCCATAACCATAATCAGATGCAAGAGAAAATGAAAATTCTTGCTGAGAGGTCACAACAGGTGGGCCTGAAAATACACAGGGAAAAGACAAAGATTATGAGATTAAATGCAAGAAATGATAACAATATTGAACTTTAAGAAACACCACCAAAGGATGTAGAATCGTACACATATCTTGGCAGTAATATAGACAAAGTTGGAGGGACAGACAATGATATCAAAATAAGAATACAAAAAAGCAAGAGGCGCATTGGGAAACATATGGAGGTCAAGAGAAATCAAGTCCAACACGAAAATAAGAATCTTCAACTCAAATGTCAAGTCAGTCCTATTGTATGGCTCTGAGACATGGAGAGCAACAAAAACAACAACTAAAAAACTACAGACTTTTATAAACGCGTGCTTGCGTAGAATAGAAGGACTGAAATGGTATGACAAAGTCACAAGAACCAGACAAGTGCCAGTGGAACAAGAGCTGAGAATAAGGCGCTGGCGATGGATAGGACACACATTGAAGAAACCTGTTGATAGCATTACAAGGCAGTCCTTGTTGTGGAATCCACAGGGAAAGAGAGGTAGACCAAAAAATAAACGGAGAAGAGAGCTGGATGACGAGGTGAAAATGATGAGGAAAACATCCTCTGACCGTGGTGGTGCTGTATATATTATAACTAAACTAAATCTGGATGCAGGTCGACTTGCCCAGAATCGTGATGCGTTCAGAGCAGCTGTAATGGAGACAACGTTCTGGAAAGAATACGTCACATGATGATGATGATGATGCCCGCAGTAGCATTGTACAAAAACATAATTCACTTATGTTTTTCAGATCTTATTGTAGGTAATATTTTCCTTATTCATTATGAATTGTGCTGTTTTTGAAAAAAAAAATTGATAAAGAAAACGATCAGTTTCATATAAGGGATCGCACACATATGACATCACCAAATTTTAGCAATTATTTAACCCCCCCCCCCCCTTTCCCCCCTCCCTTGTAATAGATTGGTTTACCTAATTACTGTATGTCTTCTCTGGATGGTGAGGTGGAGTTTCTTTTTGAGTTCCTAGGATCGTCTCTCTAGTTCGCGCCCATGCAGCAAAATTTCTCTCTTTCTCTCTCTCTCACTCCCTCTCTGTATCTGTCTTTCTCTCTCTCATAAAGCTCTCTCTCTCTCTGTCTTTCTCACTCCCTCTCTGTATCTGTCTTTCTCTCTCTCATAAAGCTCTCTCTCTCTATCTCTCTCTCATAAAGCTCTCTCTCTCTCTTTCTCTCTCTCTCTCTCTCTATCTATCTATCTATCTATCTATCTATCTATCTATCTATCTATCTATCTATCTATCTATCTATCTATCTATCTATCTATCTATCTATCTATCTATCTCTCATAAAGTAAAAAAAAGGTAAAGAAACCCGTTACACGCCCATTGAGGCATATTTGGAATATGGTGTTAGGCCCATATTATCTTGACCGTCGGCACACTAGGGGTGATGTGGTCGGCATCACGCCGGCCGCCTTAATCTTCCCAGAGTTACTCTGGTACCCATTTGGGGCTGGGTCGACCCAGGAGCCGTTTGTGGCCTAAAAAATTCCCGCCTCATCTGGGGATCGAACCATAGACCACTGCGCCGCTAGGAAGTCAGTGCACTAACCACTATGCTACCGCGGCTCCCATCTCTCATAAAGCTGACGCTATTATTCTACTTCGTGATTTTCTCATCACATTGTTTCCTTATTTTATTGAGCAGCGTGCAACTTTTACAAAATCTAATCTGGAATTTTCTTGTCGTTGTTGTTAGCCAAGTGTTTTTAGTGTTTATCACGTGCTAAATGAAAATTTGAGTCAGGGTTTCTTAACCTGTGGTCCACGGGCCCCATTGGCTGTCGAGAATTGATTCTATGAGGTACGTGTACATAACCTAAAATTTGAAATGTTACGTTTTTAATTTGACTTTTATGTACATTTATTTTCCAAAAGTGGGTACATTGCTTTCATTTGACAATAAAATCGGACAATCAAAGAAGTCCATGACGCGCGCGCGCACACACACACACTCATACACACACACACACGCACGATTTAGAAACCCTGATTTAAATAAATAGTACTACTAATTTGTTCAGACTATAGTTGTTACTTTATTCAAAGTAATGAGACAATTAATGATAATAATAATAAATTATTTATCTATATATTCGTTTCTGCTCTGTCTTTTCCTTTGCACACCTGTTTACTCACACCCTGGCATCTAGTACAGAGGTAAATTCCCCCCCCCCCCCCCCCCCCCCCCCCCCCCCCCCCCCCCCCCCCCCCCCCCCCCCCCCCCCCCGCACCGCACCTTTTTTTTAAATTAAAAAAAAAAACAAAGATAAAAATCTTGCCGGACCCAATTTGTGCCATGAACGACTGGGAGGAAACTGTTTTCCTATGTGAGAAGATGGTCGGAGTCGTGGTTGTACCCACCTGACGCCATTCGTGACAAGTGTCGCTCAAACGCGACTTCGTAACCGGAATTTTGCTTTCCTGTTGACTTGGCGACTCCTTTTGATCCACTCGAATGCACACGTCGCAAGAGATATTGATGCCACTACAAGCAGTCTTTGTTCCCCTCTCTTGAATCTCAACCATCACCATTGTAAATTGTCATCATATCGTCTCCACCAATCACCGTGCTGGGTTATTATTATGATTTTTTTTTTTTCGCGGAATTCGATCGCGACTGATTCAAGGGGCGGAGATTATGTGCCGTCTGCGTTCGCTACAATCCTATTAAGTGTTGTATTTGGCCAATCAGTGCCGCGCTCTAAGCTGACATGCGCCTAATCTTGTCGACAGTCCTTTCGATGATTATCAAAGCGAAAAATGGAAGACGCCGTTTCGGCGGCTCACACGAAAACAACTGGAGTCTAAATTGTGGTGTTATAGTATTGATGATATGAGCTGATTGCTTAAAACAAGCTTGAAAACAAGCCATGCGTTTGGTTATTTCAACAAATCCAGCGGCAAAAGCTGGCTGTCTAACAGACATAGTCTCGAGATTGCCAGGATAAGTGCCATAATGCTACGGTATTCCTTTCATCGTATGCACTTGAGAGTCCATTATTTCGTTTGAGCACATCGTACCAGTACCCACGTTGAGCCAGCTGAAACAGTACATACATAGGTTGTGGTTTTTATCAAGTTTTCCCACAAAATATTAAATTCATTTAAAAAGTTATGGTTGGAATTTACTTGTAAATTTTAGGCTGGTGGGAATTGTATTCTTAAAGTACCATTTATTCTTTGTTTGGTATATTGAAATTCTGATACGCACTTCAACCAAATACTTCACATTCTAGAAGTGAAAGTGGCCCCGCGTGCTAATCTAGCAAGAGATTTTAAAAGCTGTCATTAGCCAGCAACAAAATGGCAACAGATGATACATCAACGTCTTGCAAAACATCGACGTCGTCATCAGTCCCGGTATCTCCACCTCCAACATTACAGGCTACAGCTCCAAGGTTACCACCAACATGCACACTATCGGCAACGCCCCTGCCTTCAAAAAAATCCTCTTTTACTATCAGCAGTATTCTGGGTGACGATAAAGTCGAAGAAAATAAGAAAGGAAAACACAACGGCGGCAAAAAAGACAGGAAAGAAAATGACGATGTGTGCGATAAGTCACACGATGAGGTCAGCCAGGAGGCGGTTGTTACAAGTATTTCAGGTTTATACCAGCGGTTTCAGCTTTATTCTGACCAAACGCGACTAGGTCCAGGTATGGCAACGGCAAGTTTTGGTCTCTGGTATCCGTGGTATCCTGGACTTATCACATCGTTTCATGCTGATGGTGAGTAATAAGTATTCTTTATCTACACTTTTAAATATTTTTATAGGATCTTTACATCACAAGTAGTCACATTTTGATTTTAAGCAAATTGACTTTAAACAAAGCTGTTCATAGTCGAAGTTTTTGGTTGAAGTGCACATTTGTCTCTATTAACTGCAGGTTCAATACGCAATATTTGACGTTTCAGCTTTCGACTTCTGTCTAGTCTTAGTGGTGGTATATCTGACATTGTCTCTGTTTTGTATCTTAGTCGCTTTTATTCTGTCATCGTGGCGTCAGGCTGCGCATGTATAATATTAACTTTCTTTTTTTTTTTCATTCTCTGCGTCGGTTTCAAGCGCGACGATGAAAAAAATGCTAATAAATGTTAGTGCTGAAATCGGAAATCATAGTCATATAATAGTAATAATACAGTAATAACAATAATAAGAACAGCGATAATAATAATAACAACAATAATAATAATATTAATAGTTCTTTATTTTTTAAAAGCAGAGAGCGGGATAATGCTAAAATTGTCGTCTTTAAAATGAAAATAATAACAATAAATTAAAACAATGATAGTTATGATGATGATGAAGATAATAATAACTCCATCATCATCTAAAGTTCGCAGTTCTTACTCTTCATGTGCTACGTATGCATTACTATTATTATAGTTTTGTTGTTGTTGTTGAAATTTTGTATTGTAAAACTACAGTAGAATTATCACATGTGCCGAGCCGGCTACAGGGAAGAAAATGGAACCACTGGCTCAGGGAGTAATGGCTCAGTGGAGCCAAAACTCTTCCAAAGAAAAAAAACAAACTAAACACAATGAATTATTTATAGGTGACAACTGTCTCCCTTTTTTGCCCTAGTTTGAATTTTCGTCCATGCCATTTTTGTTTACCCGATCAGCTATTGTCATCACCGTTACCATCTTCTGTTGCGCTCCTTACGGAGCATAGAGCCACCGCTGTAGCTTGGCCCCCTTGCAGGAAGCCGGCACCAAGCGGTGGTTTCTGTGCCTATTTATTTTAGAGATGAGGTTTCTAGCCTCATGCAAAATTTCATATTAGTCGCCTTTAACGTCATGCCTGAGGTTGGAGTAGGCCTTTTATTTATGTGTGTTTTAAACAGACTCCTCCGGAACTACACGAGACCCACCGTTTTCGTTATTTTAATAACGAAATATTTAATAATATTATAAACTATAATTATTATATTTATAAATTTCTTTAAGTCTTTAATTAAATACTATGTTGCAAATAGAAAAACACAATGTGAGAAAATTTTCATGACTCATGTATATAATTTAATATAAATATATATGTCGGACCAGGTGGCGCCAAATAAATAGTTGGCTGGGGGCGACTGAACCCGTACGGGACGACTGAACCTGTGTTAACTTTGGTAGACTGAACCCCTAGAGCCTACCCTGTATATATAACAACACCATACAATACATTTCTGATTAAACTTGCTATTGCATGCACGACATAGTCATGAATTAAAACACGACCACGACATAGCCGTGAATTAAAACCCGACCACGACATAGTTGTGAATTAAAACATGACCACGACATAGCCATGAATTAAAACACGACCACTACATAGGCGTGAATTAAAACACGACCACGGCATAGCCGTGAATTAAAACACGACCACGACATAGCCGTGAATTAAAACACGACCACGACATAGCCGTGAATTAACAAACAACTACATAATTTACCGCATTCGTATTTATTCACATACACAATAATGATGTAATTGTCTTTCTTTACGCGTAGCTTGTGTACGAACATTTAGTGAAAAAAATAAAAATAAAAACGATGCTTCTGTCACGTGCCATCCGCTCAAGGTCTTTAAGTCTTATGTATCACTTTCTTTTCTGTATCCAGTTCTCGTCTCCATGTGTTTAGTTGTTTGTTTGTTTGTTTTTGCCTCAACCTATTTATCTAACCAGTGAATTTCCAACACGCACTGCCTTGTAATGCAAAAATATGTAGATGTGGCCTAATATACGACACACACAAATAATGACAATTTTTACATAATTACAACATCAAAATAACCAAGGTATCAGCCAATCAGGTCCTTCCTAAAGGCGAAATTAAGTAACACAAATAATAAAATGAATCCCATTATAATTAACTTTTGCCATATTCGCTTTAATCCCTCTTGACCCAGCGGGCCATATATGTCGTGAAATATTCTAATCCACATATATAAATTATTAGGTAAATATGAAGCCTAACAAATAAAATTAATAAAGAGAAGAGCAATGGGAAAATAACAGTGCTGTCACAAAGAATGTACTCGAAATCCCCCTTGTTTTCTGCTTCGTCTGCAAATTGTAACGCTTTCACGTTGATATAAAAGCTTACTGTATTATTACCCGCCTTCTTCAATGAAACGTGTGCTGCATTTCTAAGAAAAACATTGAGACGTACTGCGTAATGACCTAAATTAATCCTAACATTAATTATACTGCGTTACCAAAACGAACGAACAGATGGACAAAAGGATAAAGAGAGAGGGGAGGGCTGAAAATCAGGAACGCATGCAACACGCGTCGCGCGATACACAAATGCTGCCATCACGCGTGTAAGTCTACATGCACTAATTTTTTTTTTCAGACGGACAGTGATAAAATACACTACCCTTTCCCAGAGTTAGGTTTATAAATCATAAAAAAACTCTTATTAGAAAAGATAACATTAGATGGGTTTACGGTTGAAAACATAACAGTACCCAGACAGCACATCTTCGAAACAGGAGGTAGAAGAAATTGCATATTTTGAATGCAGCCACGTAGCTCCTTTAAATTTGTATTTTTGGGTTCCTTAGGGCTTGCTGACAAATAATATGTAAAACGTTACGCAAATAGTCCAGGAATTAATAAATTATACCCACAATAAAATATTGGGGGTGCCTGACAGCATAAAATCATTTCTGCTCATAAGATTTTTTTTTAACGTGTTTGAAAAAAATTTACGTTACAGAAATAGCCTACCATGTAAACTCCAAATTGATTGGAGCGCAACAAATGAAAGCCTAACCACGATTGGTCGGGCTATAAATACTATCTTGGTTGTTAGGGGAAACGGGGAAAGGTAACATTTTTTTCAAACACTTGTCGAAACGGGGCTCATTGGTCAGACTCGCTGATATACACACTTGGGAGCGTTAGTTCGAAACCACTTGTTTAAATAAGATTGATAAAGCACAGTGCGTTGAAGCCAGCTTATATTTGGCTAAATAAAAGCCTGGAAGATAAGCAGATGGGAATTTGTGCCAGTTTGTGCCAGAATTCATTGCTAATCAACGTATCTGTGTTTATTCGTATGAATTGTGGTAAGCTTGAACCATTCAATATCTTTTAATGAAAATTGAATGTGAATTGTTGATTTATGCCTGTATATATATGTGTAGTTCAGTGGCCAACGTGAGGTAAAGCCTGTAATGCTCCAGCCTGAACAGAGGGTGTCGGAGAGAAGTAAAACGGCATGGAATGGCCAAACAGTACACTGACACCTGGATGATTGAATAGAAAGAAATAATGCTGGAATTGCAGAGGCGTAGTAACCATTAAGAAGGGTAATACTGGAATAAAGTATTTCAAATGAAGCTGACAGTTGGCCTAATGCTCTGAACTCAATGTTTGTGCTGTGTTGTGATCGGTGTAACAAGAGAGTTTAAGTTAGTTATGAAGTAGAAGGTACATCCTTCTTGATTTCAGGGACAGTGGTCTTGATGGTACTGAGCAGCACCTAGTCAGAGCTTTGCTGAATCCAGTGTCGGACAGCATACTCCTTGGTCCTTTTAGCTATCAGTGAGGTGTCTCCAGAGCCCAGAGGAGAATTCGAGCAGAGGAGTCCTTTCCTGCCGCCATCACGCCAGATAAGCTAACTTGGCCAGCTGAGCTCAACATTATGTCCCCTCATCTTGAACTGACTTTGTAAAATTAACATTAAGAGGGGAATTTACTTGTCTTAAAATCAGGAACTGTGAACATCTCCAATACTAGTCCCTAAAGACAAACTATTGAAGTCATGATGACAAATACCAACAGAGCTTGAACAAAACAAAACCAGTATTACCTCATTTTACTACTACACAACTGACACACATAGAACATTTGTAATAATATATGTCACTACAAAATTCATATTAAATACATTCTGTACATAACTTGTAATTTAAATTGATTGTGATTCCTGGTTCCCTTGTAGTTGAATCAGGACACATATTCATTCATGCCAGTAATGAATACATATTGTTATTTGAAAAGTTACGAGTGACTTCTTTAAGATATTCTCATAGAGTGTTATATGTATGTGAGTGTCACAGTGTTGTTAAGAGTAGTGGATTAAATTAAATTGTTTATCTGTCTGTTGTTGTGACTTACACTTCATCATACACATACCCTAGACACATAACGTAGTCATCACACTATTCCAGAATAATTCTGACTGAGATATATAGATATGTGGTAGCAAGTAAGGTGATATATAATACACTACTCTTCCAACATCATTTTGCTTGACTGTTATTCATTGGCTTTCCTCTATTTCAGACTTCTTTATTTCATCCGTCGTCTTTTCACGATCTTTCTTTTATGAAGTTTGTGTTTCGTTTCGTGTCCTATTTGTGTATTTTTATGACGTTACTCTCATTTATCTTCTTCTTCTTAGTACACTTTCAGACGTCTACTTGAATGTTTTCAAAGAAAGCATTAGTCAGTCTGAGGCTATTTGAATCTCATCTCTGTAGAGCTTTTCCATGAATGGTACTGGTGTTGGCCACATGCGCTTTCTCTGTTCCGCACATGTTGGGCAGCTTTGAAGCAGATGTTCAGCAGTCATTTTATCAGTGTCATAGTTACACTGATCGGTAGTTCCTATCTTTAGCTTGTTGAATAAACGGTATCTCAATCTGTTGTGGCCAGTGCGGAGTTTGAAGATCACTACTTGTTATCTTAAAGGAATAATTGTCAAATTACCCAAGAAGGGAGATCTTGCAGACTGCAATAATTGGAGAGGAATCACTCTTTATCTCAGTTCCCAGCACAATACTAGGCAGGATAATTATACAGAGAATCTCAAAAGCAGTAGACCACAAACTGAGGAAAGAACAAGCAGGATTTAGAAAGAACAGAAGATGTGTAGATCATATATTCACTCTCAGGAACATTATAGAGCAGTGCTCAGAATGGCAAAGACAGCTGTACATTAATTTCGTTGATTTTGAAAAGGCTTTTGACAGCATACATAGGAAGAGTTTATGGAAAATACTGAGGGCTTATGGAATTCCAAGCTGCATAGTGTAAATCATAAAAAGCCTCTATGCCAACTTTACGTGTAGTGTTGGGCAGAGCAACCTAACCTTTGAGGTGAACACAGGAGTACGACAGGGATGCCCCTTATCAACCACTCTATTTTTAACAGTCATAGATTGGGTGATGCGCCAGACAACAGAGGGCAGTCCAAGAGGAATAAGATGGACTACATTTTCTACATTGGAAGATCTGGAATATGCAGATGACATTGCACTACTAGCACATTCACATCAACACATCCAGGAAAAAACGGATAGACAATAAGTTTAGCCAGCAGGTGGGCTTGAACATCAATTTAAAGAAGTCAAAGGTCATGACGCTCAATGTGAGCAACCCTGAGCCCATATCAGTAAGGCACCTTCACATACCTAGGATGCATAGTAACACCAGACTGCGGGGCAGGCAAAGACATCAAGAAAGAGGACATCCACACCATCATAGCTGGCAGACGCTGGAGCTGGGTTGGCCATGTCCTCAGAAGAGACCCCGATGCCATCACAAGAACAGCTATGCTTTGGACCCCTGAAGGAAAACGAAAGAGAGGCCGACCAAAAACAACCTGGCGGAGGACTGTAGAGGCTGAGATGCAAAGAATGAACCAGAGTTGAGGCACTGTACGAAGGATGGCCACCGACCGAGCAAAGTGGAATCAATTTGTTGTTGCCCTACAAGACGCCACTAGGCGTGATGGCCACTGACTGCTTTGACGGTCGGCGGCTAATGATCAAAAAAGAAGAAGAGCTTGTTATCTTTTGTTGAGCTGGTAGTATGCATCATTTTGTGTATGACCTGGATGCTCTGCATCCAATTAGTATCTGTATCTGATTCTGACAAAACTCTTTGCCTCCTCGAAAGTTATGCTTGCATCAGGCTGAGGTAAATTTCCACGTTGCTTTGCCAATCTGTCAGCCTCTTCATTTATGATTTGACGCCATTGTGCAGAATGTTCATAGCTTCACCGGACCGTTTAGCAAAGATAGCCATAACAGGACTTTTTGTTTTGTTATTCCATTGTCTGCTTTTGATTTTCGTTGATTAAATTATTGAATTTCTTGTATTGATAATTTTTTTTCTCTCGGATTTGTATTTTCCTCGCTTTATTATTCCTCTTCATCTGTGTTGTTACATGTTATATATATTACGTGTTTATAGTGTCTATAATAATAATATGTTATTATCCACATGTCTATAGTATTTTTTTCTGTAATCTGTCTATATTTCTTGTCCTTGTTGCCTGTTTGTAACCGTGGTTGACGAAGGGTGAAATCCGGAACGTCCCGTGTTTCCGGTGAACTGTTAATTTGTAAAACTGATTCAATACCATTTTATTTGTATATACGGTATATATATATATATATATATATATATATATATATATATATATATATATATATATATATATATATATATATATATATATATATATATATATATATATATCACAGATTATTGGACAGTGTTGGAAGAGGTACATGACTATATAAATCGTAATATCTAGTTCGGTAAAACTGGACCAGTAATTATGAATATCGGCTTCAAATTTCAGACGGATATAAGATGAAATAAGAAATACAGACTATTGAAAAAGAACTTTAAAGACATAAATATACATAGGTAAACAGCCTACACTCGCAAGACAGAAAGAAGGTGGTCACTAGAAAACAGCCAAAATACAAGGTAGCTGTAGATTTGGGAGAGAAAGTGTAAAGGACCTACACTCAGGAAATAATCAGCCAGTAAAACCAGACTTGTTTTTAAATTAAACCCACAGGGAAGAGGACAAGATAACCAGGAGAAGAACTGTTGTTGTGGAAGCCAAAGAATAGGAGCCCCAGAACGTGAAGAAATTTTTGATTTTTGAAACAGAATAAAAGAAACCTGTTGGCGCAGAATAGAAGCATTGAAATGAAAAGATTACCAAAGTGGACGTGACAGAAAGAATCAGATAAATACCCGTGAAATGAAAAAAAAAGTGAGAAGACGCTGGCGTTGGATAGGACACACACTGACAAAAACCAGCTGATAGCATTACGAGGCAGTTCTTGGTCTGGAATCCCCAGGGTAAGGGAAATAAAAGGAGACCATAAAATGAAAGGGATAAACAAGACACGACAGCTTGGAACAGATAGCGCAGAATGGGAAGGTTCAGCGTGTCTTCTATGATAGCTAGTGCTCAACCCCCGAGGGGGAGGGGGGGGGGGGGGGCGCTGAAAGGTAATAAATAAATTAAACCTGATACTGTATGGGGAATGTACATATTTCCGAACTATGTCTGATTAGTCATGTAACCACAAAGAAGATTCTACAGAAAAAAAAAAAATGTGAAATGAAACAGTGAAGCCAGTGAAAAAAAAAATAATGCGTTGAACTAAACAGTTCAACAAAGTAAGAATTATTTTTAACAAATAAAACAAAAGTAACACATCATCATCAGCTGTTATCTCCTCATCGAAGGTCGGCTGCAATAGATCTCCAACGTTTTTCTGTCTCTTGTCTTGATGGTGCACTCTGATACTCTTTCTTGTCTATCTCTTGATGTTATCTTCCCAAAACATAGTGTGACAAAACGGGGCGGCCCCTATCGATCTTTGTTTCACTCCGGCAGTATCGGTACATTTGTGGAACTGATTTTTATTATTTGCTCTCAATTGTCGCACTTTTCTTTCTTTCTTTCTTTGCTTGTGTGGCAAATATTTTGTAGGTGCAAACATTTGTTGACACTCCGCTCTATGATATGATGTCACCTGTTTGTTATCCGGTCATCGTAGCTTGCGGTGAGCAAGTGAGATAAGATAGTCGCCGGCGTGTTTAGATTGAACCGCTGATAAGACGACTCGTTTGGTAACCCAGATGGGCAGACACTGGATTTTTGCATACTCGTACGACAGATAACGAGATTACTGTCTGTGTGACATATGTGGGCAGATAAGGGTGACATAAGCGCTTCCGGGTCATCCTTGATACACCAACATTACTTTTTAATAAAGTAATAAGTATTACAGCTTACCCATGTTTTCATGTGTGTCTACCGATCTGCCTGTGAGAGTGTATGCAAGGCATCAGATGTCCATGTATGGTAATACGTGACCTTTGCAGGCACGCACCTTATTTCACGTGGGACTATTTTGAAAATATCAGACCCTATCTGCATGATTTGAATCGATTGGATCTTTCTGATTAGATTCATAACAACAATGCGTGGGAAGATAGGAATATAGTCTGACCATTTTACAGTTTTATTTCACTGTGAATTTCACGCTCGCCAAGACAACATCAGACCTCGCCAGAGTGAAGATTAGATTCATAATTCCTTCTTAATATACCGGACACCTTTTATTGGAGTATTTATCAGACTCACAATATAGCCCAGGATATCTCTAACATTTTAAATAAGGAAACCGGGACTGAGGAAACTGAAGAACCACACACGAAGTCAGAGAGGAAACTTATTAAATTAACGACACCCCAGATGCGTGTAACAGGCCGATTCAAGTCTCTTTTATTCATCTGAGCAAAAAGTCTGTGAGTCAGGATTGGCGTAAGTTGTGATTTGCATTTCATATTTATTACTAACATGTGAACTAATATATATATATATATATATATATATATATATATATATATATATCTATATATATATATATATATATATATATATATATATATATATATATATATATATATATATATATATATATATATATATATATATATATGTATATATTACCATGTGAAGTTTAATGTGTGAAACTCGCCATTGGAGGTCAAAGTCATTTGAAGCTGGCAACCTCAGCGTATAGAATGATGATTCATGAACCACCACTGCACGGGCTGGTAATTGCTTTATTGATGGTTTCGTAAAGAGAACTAAAAGCATAAAGTAGTTCCATGTTCCTTATGGAGCAGGGAGGGAAAGATGAAAGAAATGATGTACATTCTAAGTATAATACTTTCATTTTCAAAGCAGTGAAAATGTCCCTATAAACATTGCCACTTTAAAAGTATTGTAAGTTTTCAAGCTTTAAACCAGTGTAAATGTCTATGTGAAAATGATCATTTTAAAGTTAATGGAAGTTTCAAACTTTTCAATTAGCGTAAAACATAAATGAAAACATATTCAATTTATATTGTGAACACTTTTCAATCGGTGGAGATGTATATGTAAACAGACTCTATCTGTATTATTAACCTTTTCATTTAAATATAAAGTAACTATGAAAGCTATTCTATTTAAATGTAAAGAAAGTTTATCCCGAGGGATTAAATTTAATTCTCATCGAGGGTAAAGTCTGAGTAATTGGGATGGTGGTACGGGAAGATAGAAACCCATAACTATGGGTTGGAAAACGCCATACTCAGAAGAGCTTTTCGTTCTATTCTTTTACCATAGTTATTGGTGGTACCAGCAGAAAGTACCATCTCTGGAACAAGAAGGGAACCGTGGCCTAAGCTTTAAGATAAAGGACCCACGTGGTAGACTCTCCTTGACATTTCTGGGAAACGAGCTACCCCCTTGATCAGAGACGAGCGGGATCAGAGTGAAAAGAACCAACCCATAAGAAGGAGCAGAACCGTCATTGGCAGCTGAGTTCAAATCTATGCTGCCTCTTGAACTTCTTGTAATATCTCACATTACCTAAAGACTGTGATGATAACTTTTCTTGATCCATAACTATTCAAATTATTTGCAACTGTTGAAACCTAAAGTGATTATTAAATTGTGTTATTTGTAATGTTACAAATTTAACTTCGATTTAATCATTTTAAAGTTACTGCATGTTTGTCTCAGTCAAATTACTACACACACTCTAAACAGAGCTATACTAGAATAATAGAATTCCACTGAGTAAATCAGGGGTGGAGGCTTAAACGAGCTGAAAGTAATAAAGTGCTTAAATCCTTCACAAAAGCGTCGACAAAATTACAGAGTTAACATACTCAGCCAAAGCAGTATTGTTCTCGCTTATTCTGAATATCTTGTGAAGACTGCCTTTGTAATAGAAGTGTCATCACCCTTCTATCTACATCTCTGCCAAGAGTAATCTTGCGCGAAGGTAGATACCTTTGAAGCCCATATTAGATACGCTTGAGTTTTGGCCAATGTTGGACCACTACTGCAAAGCAGGGAAGGCAATACCGTCACACATAGCGCTGTCTTCCTCTTGCACGTGTGCCTTGAACTTTTCCTTCTGTTATCTTCATTAAGGAGTTATGATTTTTGTCATGGCCAAAATATTTTATCTGTCTAATTTTGATCTCCTTCATTATCTTTTCAACCCTAGGTTTTCTAGGACCTGTTTATTTCATTTGTCCTCTTTCTATGGGATGCAATCCCTTTCCTCTATATATCCACATCTTTTCCCCGCCCTCACTTTAAAAAAAAAAAAACCAAATACAATAGAGGAAATATGTACTGATGTCTAAAGGCAATTATGCAAGGTTTCATACAATCCATAAGGGTTTTGTTTCGGTTTCGGTTGGTTTTAAGGACCATCTTGATTGCACACGAACAACTTCATCAGTGCTCCGATCTCCTCCCTTACATCACACGAGGAGGATCTCAGCACAGTGCGCGAACTCCGTAGCACCGGCGAGAATCCCAATGTGTGTATATAGGAATCACACATTCTATAAATATTTTTGTGGTGGGTAGGTTTCTAATTTTTAAATTACGGTGTTTCGACCCAGTTCCACATGGACAAGTTGAGAGAATGCCTCAGAAAAATAGGTTTAATTGGGAAGGACATCAGACTAATTAGTAATTTACTAGCAAGCAAACCGCCAAAACATGACTGTCTCATTGGGAAAAAAAAACCTGACATGTCACAGTTTTATAATAATTGACTTAGTGCCCTCATCAAGACATGCAGCAGAAGGAGCACAACATGATTATTTCCCTTCATGTTCTATCAGTTACTTGCTCGTTGTTTTATATATATATATATATATATATATATATATATATATATATATATATATATATATATATATATATATATAATATATATATATATATATATATATATATATACACAATACATATTGTAACCGTTAGAGTGGTTAAAAGGAAGAATTCGAGAAGAATTGTTTCTATGAGATTAACTTTTATGATTGAGATTGACTGACTTTTGATTTGTAGTCTAGGGGGAATAATAATCGTTAGAACGAGAAGAAGGGGGCAAGAGTAATCCTTACATCCCTTGGTTGAGAATTCTAATGTTGTGTTTTATGTCATTGGTAAGGTGAACTCGGCTACGTGATCGAAATTAACGGGTTTGTGATGTTCTGGTGATTTGTTTGTCAGATAAAGTTGTTCTAGAATGTTCGAAAGTAGTCGTTGTTGTAAATCGACGTCTTAGATTAAATCATTCAGATCCGAGATGCGATAGTGTTAGCAGCAAATTTTGCTTTGAGTCGTGATAGAGTTAGTATCTAGAAGTGGCAGCGATAGGAGTTCCATCGGGTCGATAAGCCAATAAGTGTTTTGGTTGATTCTACGGTACTAGAACCGTTCTGATTGGGCCCCACAATTACTACGGCCGACCTTGCACAGACCTCCATTGTTTTAATGCCCACCGTGAAGCTCAGCATGTTGCTTGCCTGGACCCGTTTTTTTCCCCAACTGCTAATACGAACCACAGCGCAAATAACGCTGTGAAACCCAAAGCCCTAATATCCGGCCTTTGGCTGGGATCATGTGTCTAGACACAGGGACCAGTGCAGTGACATTCATGTGTCATTAGGTCTCTTGTGTGAGAACACAGAAGATCACTACAGTGACACAGTTTGTCATTGGGTCTTCTTGTGTTGGGACATGTGGTCTTGACCAGGGCCGGGTTTGGGCGGGTACTAATGCGACCTCATGCGAGGAAAAAATATGCGACCTCAAGCGAGGAAAAAAAAAAAAAAACCCAACTGCTAATACGCAGTGCCGGCACGTGACTCTGATGAATGGGGTGCTGCTTCTTAAAGTTACATTAAATCGCCTTGGTTATAAGACATGTAGACTTAGATAGTAGTAATAAACAAGTTAAAAATAATACAAATCATAATTTGGACATTTACCATTAATAGACTTAGGCCTAGGTAATCTTGAAATTTTATTTTAAAAATAAAATCAATTCTTCGGTTCTTACTTGTTGAAAATAGATTGAAGTGATATCTCCTTGCCAGCATGGCGACTTAACTTTTGACGGTAGCGATTTTGTACAGGTTTTTTTGGAAACCAGTCAAACAGAGAAACCACACTGCTGCTTTGAAGGTAGGCTGGGGACAGTCAAAGGCTAAGGAAGGCAACCCGACATAAATGCCCGTTGAAATCGGATGCACTGGGCCACAGGCCTAACGAAACCGTGCAACGTACTCCGCTTGATGATGACGTCATTAAAATATAAGCAAAATGTCACTAACTCCGTAGAATTCCGCTGGGCTACACAGAGGGCAAAGGCAAGAGTTACTGATAAAATGACTGCCGAACATCTGCTTCAAAGTTGTCCAACATATGCGGAACAGAGAAAGCGCATATGGCCGACACTAGTACCATTCGTAGAAAAGCTCTACGGAGATTCAAATAGCCTCAAACTGACTACTGCTTTCTTTGAGAGTGTACGAAGAAGAAGAAGAAAATAAATTAATAACTCTTCATTCACGTTTGGTGCGCTTTTGACCAAGCTTTTCTCTATTGAAAGTATTGCTAGATCATTTAGTCTTTCCTGATTCATAGTGCTCCTTAAAAATGTATTTATTCTTTTCAATGTCGAATGGCAGCGTTCGGGCTCTGAAGTAGTCACCGAATCGGTCAAAAGAACTGTTATGAGTTTTGTAAGATCACCAAGAACTTCTTCTAGATTATTTTCTGAGATAAATTTCAGCAAGTCAATTAATTTGCAATAATTGTATAGATCATGTCTGCTATAGAAAACTTGTAATTCCGTCAGAAGTGTTTCTCTTTCGATTATGGGATATGCCTGAGTAGTCTCCTTTACCTCTACCATGGGCATCTTCGTGCGAAAAATAAAGTTCTCCTTGTTAAACAATTAAGCAGCAATTAGTTGCTTTGTAAAAGAATATCTCTCAGCTACGTCAACGCTTACATAGTCGTATACTTCCTTCGCTTCAATTATGAGTGTTTTTTATGGGATTTTCACAGTACTTTGAATTCCTAATTTGTAGGATGTTATTCTTAAAGTTTGCTATATATTCATGTATTTTAAATGCGTCAATTTCTCGAGATTGTATTTGATTATAAATAACTTCCACACGAGGCATTCATTATCTGATGGAAAAGTTCTAACCAGAACCCACATTTTTCATTATTCAAGATGTGCAAAATTTCAGTTGCTACTGAAATCGTCTTATGTGGTGTTTGCTGTCGCTTGTATTTCCTCCATGCACTTTTTTAAGGATTCAAAATTTTCATAAACGGTGCGTATATTGAAGTTCCATCTTGTAGGGGAAGGATGGGGAACACGGCTGTCCATACGCTTGCTGAGAACATGGAGATGCTTTGGTGATCTTGAGAAAAGTGTTGATATCGACATAAGGTTCGAAAAGAATATTCTTGAATCCCGGGTAATGCTTGCTGCATTTCTCATATTCCGATTCAATTGGTGTGCATAGCAGTGAATAAAATGTGCATTATTGTACAATTTTTAAATTTTAGCCCGAACTCTTTCTTTCTTGCCCTTCAGCACACTTGCGCCATCAGTTGTCCGAGCAACCAGTTTGTGAGTATTTCCTTCGAGAATTATGTCTAACTGATAGAATGCACTACGATATTCCGTCTGCCGTTTAGTTTTCGGGAGTGAAAAAAAAAAAACTCCAAAAAAGCTAAAATATGTCTCCATTCAGTTCATATCCCAGAACGATTACCATTTGTGTATGTTCTGAAACATCTATTGTGTCATCAGCCATGACAGCTACGAATGAAGCTTCTTTTATTTCTCTTTTTATTTCATCCCGGCATATTTGCAGCAAACAGTCAAGAATATCATTCTGAATAGTTTTTGGGGAAATGCCTTTAAATGATGAATTACTTTCTAAATAGTTCTTTAAATCGGAATCTAATTTAGAGGCCAAATTTATTTATCTTCTGAATACTCCTGGATTTTCAGAATCGTCTTTTTCGTCATGTCCACGTAATGGAATTTCAAAAAGTCTACAAAATTTAATGCAGTTTATTATTTTCGAAAATGCCTTTCGATTCTTCCATTCAAGAGGGTCAGCTACAATGATGGCTGTATGCTCCGTAGGGAGCAAAACGGACAATGATGATTCTTGGATTTTTGTATTTCGTGCTTTATATTTGCAATTTAATACATGGAATATGAAAAGGAAAATGGAAACTCGAGTAATACTGTGAATAGAACAAAGTAATTGTATGCAAGTCAGTTTTACAAAGAAATCATATGAAAGAAACACTGGCGTTTCGGGATAATTCTTCGTCAGTCACAGTAAGATTTACTTAGTCGTTCCTTTTCTACTTTGGGGTATAGACGTTTGTCAGAGAGAGCGTCATGATATCATATCAGGGATCTTCCTTTTGGTCTGGTCAAGTCCAGTCCTTCTGTGACTGTCTAATGTTATCCTCCCAGCAAACTCCTGGTCGTTCTAGAGGTCTTGATCCGTGGCTCTTTATTTCCCATATTTGCCTTGGTAGTCGATCTTCTCCTGTTCTACAGACATAGCCAACCCTTCGTAACTGGGACTGTTCCACTCGGATCTGCAGGGGCTGGGTTTCACAGCCATGGTGTAATTCTTCAGTCACAGTAAGAAACAGGTGAAAATATTCCTTGTCGTTACTTTTTGTTTGTTACTGTGGCCAACGAAGGGTTAACAAGAGTTTTGTGCTTTCTGTTCTGTTGTTCATTCCTAACACCAATTTCCATACTTTTAGGTTTCGGTTATGCGACGGAAGGCAACGCCATCAGCTAGATCAGTTATTCTAAAACCCAGAGTGACGACTATTATTAGGGTCACAAAGGTGCTTAGTAGGGTCGCAGCAGAGGCGCCACTAGGGGGGAGGGGTGCGGGCCGCACCGGGTGACACCATAGAGGGGGTGACACCAAAATGACTGTCTATACAATTTTTGTGCAGTGTTTCAGCAGAAATATATTATTTTTTGTAAAAATATCCCTGTAGTTAGTTATAACCACAAAAACAGTTTTAGTAAGTCCAGCTTACATGTACTGTATTAATATACCTACGTTTTTACTTCGAATTCTATGGTTCTCTTACAGAATTTTCACTTTAACCACATGAAACTAAGTAAATGTAAATACATTTAGGCTGTGAGTATGCTATTGTAATTTAAAGGTGTAATATATATATATATATATATATATATATATATATATAGATATATATATATATATATATATATATATATATATATATATATATATATGTCACCAGAGGGGGTAATATTGTTTGAAATATAAGATATCCTGGACACAAAGTTGTATCAGGTGATACCAGGATAGTGCCAGATAAGAGACTGGTCTTATAAGTAATACCCCCTTCTCTCATTCTCTGAAAAGAGAAAGGGTGTATAGACATCAAAGGTAAGATCAAGCTGTGTAAGTTCCTAGGTATGATGATAGTGTATTATCATAGGTTCCTAAATGCTCCTCTCAAGATCCTCCTCTGTTTTATAATGTTAAGCTCTGCTAGGGGTATTAACTAAACTATTTACCAACAAGAACTGTAACTTAATTAATTCAAGTAAGTCTGTTGGTAAATATTTACAATTTATTTTGTACAACTTTTTCTTTTCTTTTGTGAAAATCTTTCACTGAACTCAAAATTTGATTACAACATTAAATGAATAAAATCACTTGAAAAAAGATTCAAAGTTATTTACAGTCTTCAAAGTTGTAAGAAAGTTTTTCTGCCTTGGCTGAAATCACTCTGGTTATAGACTGTCTTTATTTTAGAATCTATAAAAGTTTCTTCCAGTTTCTGAATTACTGTCAATTACTGAATATGAATTTGCCTATCCAAATGCACTGTTATCATCATTATATTTAGATAGTTTTGTGGTATCTGTTGTATACTGGACAGCAGCCTTGGGTGGCTACTTAGCTTTTCTACTTGTGTTTGACGCCTGTCACACTTCTGTTCTGGAAAGAAACATCACATGAGATTCTTCCAGGCAGTAGATACTGGGTAACTGTCCCTCTAGAATTAAAGGGCGCTCGCACCACAAGCACCAATAGTTGTGGCTGGCTCCTTAAGGTGTACTTTTGTACAGGATATAACCTAAAACACAATTGTTAACCACTGTATTGTCTATCTCTATCTTTTTATCACAGATGTAGGGGATAAGAGATAGTTTCAGACAGAGTGCAGATAGACGCACAGGGCATATCAATTCAGCAATAACACAATCAGTTTACTGTGAATATATCCTTCTCCAATTCCTTGGTCACAACTAGCTGTCCATGATTCGCCTCCATACAGTTATGAGGTTTTGTGGAAAATACTATGTGATATCTTAAACAATGCAGTAATACAATTCCTTTCATTCTTTTCTTCGTTCCTAGTGTGTGTCCCATTCCTTCAAGAAATACTTCTTTAAATGCTTTTCTAAAACTATGAACATACTATCCGCTGCCATTCTCAAATTATTTGAATATACACAGGCTTTTGTTTGCCTCCAGAAATTTTACAGTGGTTTAAAACACATCTACACTTCCTAACGCACAATTTAATTAATATATATATATATATATATATATATATATATATATATATATATATATATATATATATATATATATATATATATATATATATATATACATACATTCTTTCTTACCCTCAAGTACATACAGTCGAGCTGTTAATGGTCGTACAGTCTGCTCTCAGGTGCAGAAAGCAAAAGAAATCTTCATTGACCGAACTGGCGCTCTCTGTATTTTTCAAAATTTTTTTGCCACTTTTCCAAGAGCCCAAGTCCTTATATAGGTCATGATCCGGAGACACAGAAAGCAGTCTGCTGAAGTGTGCATGCGTTCCAAAATGTAGGCCTAATTTCTTTGATGTGTGCAAATATAGAAAACTAAAAATGTAAATATCTTCGTTATTCCTGGAGCGATTTCCTTCATCTTAGGCTTAAAATACGCCCTGGATTAGTCTTCATCTTCCTAGATAATTGTCTTTTTATTACATACTTCCATCTTTTTATATGCGTATCCTAAACAGCAAAATTTACGTCTTGCCAAATGTCTCGATGCATTCCACTCGAGATTTCTCCATTAATATAATACTTTCCGTGGAAGTCTTTGCACACACTTATAAATGAACATTCCTATTGTTAAATTACTAACCTCTTCCAAATGGTACTTCGCTCATAATTCTGTAGTTAAAGTCCATCCCCAACTGGTTTGCACAGATTTGGACTGGCCATCTTGAATGCTTAATACTTATTGTAAACAAACGAATGAGGACGCCATTGGTTCGTCGAGCATATAGCATTTATAAAGTATGGCGTACCGTTGTGGTAAGAATGACGTGTTGTGAATCAGACTTCACGACTATATATATAATGGAATTGGAGAAGGATATATTCACAGTAAACTGATTGTGTTATTGCTGAATTGATATGCCCTGTGCGTCTATCTGCACTCTGTCTGAAACTATCTCTTATCCCCTACATCTGTGATAAAAAGATAGAGATAGACAATACAGTGGTTAACAATTGTGTTTTAGGTTATATCCTGTACAAAAGTACACCTTAAGGAGCCAGCCACAACTATTGGTGCTTGTGGTGCGAGCGCCCTTTAATTCTAGAGGGACAGTTACCCAGTATCTACTGCCTGGAAGAATCTCATGTGATGTTTCTTTCCAGAACAGAAGTGTGACAGGCGTCAAACACAAGTAGAAAAGCTAAGTAGCCACCCAAGGCTGCTGTCCAGTATACAACAGATACCACAAAACTATCTAAATATAATGATGATAACAGTGCATTTGGATAGGCAAATTCATATTCAGTAATTGACAGTAATTCAGAAACTGGAAGAAACTTTTATAGATTCTAAAATAAAGACAGTCTATAACCAGAGTGATTTCAGCCAAGGCAGAAAAACTTTCTTACAACTTTGAAGACTGTAAATAACTTTGAATCTTTTTCAAGTGATTTTATTCATTTAATGTTGTAATCAAATTTTGAGTTCAGTGAAAGATTTTCACAAAAGAAAAGAAAAAGTTGTACAAAATAAATTGTAAATATTTACCAACAGACTTACTTGAATTAATTAAGTTACAGTTCTTGTTGGTAAATAGTTTAGTTAATACCCCTAGCAGAGCTTAACATTATAAACAGAGGAGGATCTTGAGAGGAGCATTTAGGAACCTATGATAATACACTATCATCATACCTAGGAACTTACACAGCTTGATCTTACCTTTGATGTCTATACACCCTTTCTCTTTTCAGAGAATGAGAGAAGGGGGTATTACTTATAAGACCAGTCTCTTATCTGGCACTATCCTGGTATCACCTGATACAACTTTGTGTCCAGGATATCTTATATTTCAAACAATATTACACCCTCTTGTGACATATATATATATATATATATATATATATATATATATATATATATATAATATATATATATATATATATATATATATATATATATATATATATATATATTACACCTTTAAATTACAATAGCATACTCACAGCCTAAATGTATTTACATTTACTTAGTTTCATGTGGTTAAAGTGAAAATTCTGTAAGAGAACCATAGAATTCGAAGTAAAAACGTAGGTATATTAATACAGTACATGTAAGCTGGACTTACTAAAACTGTTTTTGTGGTTATTACTAACTACAGGGATATTTTTACAAAAAATAATATATTTCTGCTGAAACACTGCACAAAAATTGTATAGACAGTCATTTTGGTGTCACCCCCTCTATGGTGTCACCCGGTGCGGCCCGCACCCCTCCCCCTAGTGGCGCCTCTGCTGCGACCCTACTAAGCACCTTTGTGACCCTAATAATAGTCGTCACTCTGGGTTTTAGAATAACTGATCTAGCTGATGGCGTTGCCTTCCGTCGCATAACCGAAACCTAAAAGTATGGAAATTGGTGTTAGGAATGAACAACAGAACAGAAAGCACAAAACTCTTGTTAACCCTTCGTTGGCCACAGTAACAAACAAAAAGTAACGACAAGGAATATTTTCACCTGTTTCTTACTGTGACTGAAGAATTACACCATGGCTGTGAAACCCAGCCCCTGCAGATCCGAGTGGAAAACAGTCCCAGTTACGAAGGGTTGGCTATGTCTGTAGAACAGGAGAAGATCGACTACCAAGGCAAATATGGGAAATAAAGAGCCACGGATCAAGACCTCTAGAACGACCAGGAGTTTGCTGGGAGGATAACATTAGACAGTCACAGAAGGACTGGACTTGACCAGACCAAAAGGAAGATCCCTGATATGATATCATGACGCTCTCTCTGACAAACGTCTATACCCCAAAGTAGAAAGGAACGACTAAGTAAATCTTACTGTGACTGACGAAGAATTATCCCGAAACGCCAGTGTTTCTTTCATATGATTTCTTTGTAAAACTGACTTGCATACAATTACTTTGTTCTATTCACAGTATTACTCGAGGGAGGAGAGAAATGAAGAGAATGAGGCTGGGGAGCGAAAAACGATGCGACAGAGAAAGAGATAGATAGAGAGAGGTAGGGGATGGGTTTCATAGTCATGACGTAATTCTTCAGTCACAGTAAGAAACAGGGGAAAATATTCCTTGCAACGAAGGGTTAACAAGAGTTTTGTGCTTTTTATTCTGTTTTTCATTCCTAACACCAATTTCTATACTTTTAGGTTTCGGTTATGCGACGGAAGGCAATGTTATCAGCTAGATGAGTGATTCTAAAACCCAGAGCCACGACTATTATTATAATCACAAAGATGCTTAGTAGAGTCGCAGGGAAGTCTCGGAAAAGTATGAGATAATAAGATATTATATTCTCTAAATGTCACTAGTAGTGAACAAACAAAAACAGATGCTCGGCAGCAAAAAAAAAAAAAAATTTCTGGGAGCATCTGGGTTAGATCATAGAGCAGTTGTGTCAGGGCCCACTAAATTTCATTCCCAAAAGAGAATGAATAACTTGACACTGCTTATTTCATTCCTGATTATAAAATAATCTGTTGCAAGTGTTTTGTGAGATAAATACAGAAAGTGAGGGGAAGCTTCCACTACTTGTTCTTCTTCTACTTCTTCTTCTTCTTCTTCTTCTTCTTCTACTTCTTCTTCTTCTTCTTCTTCTTCTACTCCTTCTTCGTCTTCTTCTTCTTCGTCTGCTACTTCTGCTCATTCTTCTCCTTCTTCTTCTTCCTTTTCGTCGTCGTCGCCGTTCGCTCGCAAATAACCACATCTGACTCTCTTATAAAACTGGCAGTCCGTCTCGGACTCTGTCGTCACCACACAGTGTCGTCACCACACAGTGTCGTCACCACACAGTGTCGTCACCACACAGTGTCGTCACCACACAGTGTCGTCACCATACAGCGTCTTCCTCAACTGGAAGAATGCTACCCTGCTCCTCTCATGGAGCCGACATTTTGGGAGTACATATTCTACTGTCTATTTGACTTCCCCACATAGACACACATATGTTTGCCCAGTTTTCTGTTTGTTGAACAGATTGTTTCTGAGTCTGCAGGGAAAACTAAAAAGTATGAACAAGCGAACGAAAAAAGTTTATACTCAAAGGGTTGAGAATTGGGCACGCAGGTCTGTCTAGCATTCTGCCGTTTAGAGAGAGGGAGATAGAGAGGGTTGAGAAGAAAGGAAACTATTGAAAAACAGAAACGGCGACGAAGAAGATTGAGGGGAGGAGAGAAATGAAGAGAATGAGGCTGGAGAGCGAAAAACGATGCGACAAAGAAAGAGAGAGATAGAGAGACAGAAAGACAGGGAGAGAGAGAGAGAGAGCTGAACAGGAAGAAGAAATGCAAGAGAAAAGCAAGCTAATGAAGGAGAGACACCGACATATGATAAATGACCAACTTTATTAGGCTGTTATGGATTTTTCTAATACTTTATTTTTTTACAGATATGTTTAATCATTGTCAGTAATTATTAATACTTTTAACACGCAATTTTTGTCACACTGTCGTGATCGGTTGTCCCATCAACAGAAAAAAAAACTAAGCAAATCAGTCACTTTTCTTTTTTACTCTAAAGAAAGTTACACCAAGAAAAAATGGGGAGGAAGAGAGAGGTAATAGATTTCAAGCAGGTCGGGTTATGCAGTTTCATTATCGCGGTAAAATGAGACACCAGCCAGTGGATAATTATTTCTAAATCGATAAAACAAATCCAGAAGACCTAACTTACCTTGTATGTAACAGTATCTGTCATTCGCCGATTCCACGAGTTGGATTATGATTGAATGCACGCGAACATTATTCTTACCTGGCAACTCGTAAACATTCGTAAACTTTCATTACCGTGCTTGTCAAACCTTTGAGCTGATACCACCATTTAGTATTATCTGAAACTGTGGATCCGAGTAATACCATGATGATAGGCAAACTCTATACAGAGCGATTCAACAGGAGGCAATCTGATCATCATTAGTGGTCCCCCCTCGATCAAGTGCTTCTTGCCCCTTAATCTCCTTTACACTGTAAGGGTGCGGGCCTACTTGAGTCATGACTCCCAAGTGTCAGCCTCCTTTTGTCTTGTGCAGCGAATTGAAAGTAACCCCTATGTTGAAAACAAATTACTGTCCCGAGTTCCATAACCCGTTGCGGTTGTTCCACAGCCTGCACGATGCTTTTTCCGCAGTTTCGCTGAGCAATTTCCCGTTGAGCGCTTAAGAGCCCGTGTAGTTCCCTGGGGTATCTGGTGAGACAATGAAAGAATATGACTACAGCGTCCTCAGGCATGTCGTACAAGGCGAATAATATGAGGTTGTGCATCAGACTGGCAACTTCATCATGTATAACCAATTACTACATAAACTTCTTCTTCTTTCTTTTCTTCTTCTTCTTCCTCTTCTTCTGCTTCTTCTTCCTTTTCTTCTTCTTCTTCTGCTTCTTCTTCCTTTTCTTCTTCTTCTTCTTTTTCTTCTTATTATGCTTCTTCTTCTTCTGCCGGAGCATCTGAATGCGTGGTGTAGGCTTCCTGCAAGGGGACCAGATACAATGGTGGCTCCGTGCTCTGTAAGTAGCACAAAGGATAGTGATGATGAATACCACTTAACTAACACGGGTCAAACCTTCGAGCTGAGTACATGTCTTAAACAGTCTCAAGTTAAACCTTCCAATATGATTACTACCATCTAGGTCAGCATTTCTCAACATTTTTATTCTGGAGGACCCCTTGAAACAACTTTCAGGTCTCAGGGAACCCCTGCAAAAAATAAATTGTTATATCTACTGTTCATGGTAGATGAGTTTAACTGATGAGTTTAGCGTAATCAGTAAGTTGTAAATATTATAATTCAATTCAATTTGTCAATGTTTTGAGTAGAGAAGGGTTGTTTCTGTGGAACTGTTTATTTTGGCCAACTTATTAGTCTACTCTTTTTGAGTGGTTTTTCCCTGCTCACAAAGGATATAAACTGCATTGCAAGTCAGTAGCGAAGCCAGAAGAAACTTGTAAAGTTTTTTCCTTTTTTTTTTTTAAATTTCCTACTTTGATTTTTTTAAAAATATTATCCAAGGTGCCCATAACGTCTTATAATAAATTTCTACTCTACAAGATGATATTGGAATATGGTATGTGCAAGAGTGAACATGGTCCTATTGCACACCGCCATACGGGGCTGCTCAAACTTTTGAGTTGAGTACCTGTCTTAAATAGTCTTGAGCTAAACCTTCCATATGATTACTGCCATCTAGATTGTTACTTACTTACGTACTTAGTCGTTCACTTTCTACCCTGGAGTGTAGAGGTTTGCTAGAGAGAACGCCATACGACCCTATCAGCTGTCTTCCTCCTGGGCTGGTTCCAGCCTAGTCCTCGGTCTTTCAGTGATTGTCTAATGTTATCCTCCCAGAGAACTCTTGGTCGTCCTGGAGATCGGGATCCCTGCCTATTAGTTTCCCATATTTGTCATGGTATCCGATCTTCTCCCATTCTGCAGACATGGCCAAACCTCAGGATCTGAATAAAACAACTTAATTAATTCTGATCAAACCTTCGAGCTGAGTACTGGATTAATCAGATAGTTTACTTTTGCAAACTTTCGAATGGGGTGTTACCAATTAGATAATGCCAAGTCAAACTTTCGAAATGAATATTACTAACTAGTCTAGTGTTAATGGCAGGTTTAGTCAAGCTCGTTTTTTAGAAGGGCGCGTCAGTTCAACCCTGACACAAGGTCCGTCGGTTATATTTGGGCGCATGTACCAATATATAAGGCCTTAGGGCCTCACTAAGTCGATGGGGAGCAGTATTTGCAGCTTGATGTTCCAAGCAAAACGAAAAGAATAGATGATGATAGTGATGATGAATTAGATGGTATGCTGAGCTGAGTATTACCACTTAGACTGCACCGTGCTGAACCTTAAAGTTACGTGCTTCCATTCACACACCCAGTACCGATCCAAAGTTTACAGTCTAATCCTACCATTAATGTCTCCGTTAAGCGAATTTCTTCGAGCTGAAAAGTACTACTAAGGTGTTAAGTGCTTTCTGCTGCCTTATTACCAACAAAGTCTTTCAAGCCACGACATGTTAACATTAAAACACAAATTCTAATTCTTTCATAAATACTAATTATTTCTTCTGTTCTCAACACAAGAAATGTGTCAAACGCACAAAGGCAGAGCAAATGTTCTCGCCACAAAGGGTTAATCCTTCCCCACTACTATTATTATATTTCGAAACATTGTCAATCTGTTTTCGATTTTGCAGCTACTCTTCAAGTTTAATTACAAATTTTCTTTGGTAATTATTAGAAATATCCATTATTAATGCTCTTAAAAATTCGATTTTGTTATAATTCAGGGCTTATTGCTTATATCATCTCATGTCTCTCACACTTCGTACTAGACCCTGACCTCCACTACAGCGTTCCTGGCGAGATGAAAAGAGGAAATGATTGACAAATATAATATATTTCTGACGACAAAATCAACCAGGTATCACCCTACGTTTAAAAAAAAAAAATATGAAAAGCGAATTGAATAGCACCCTTGACAATTACAGCAAAAATGATACCGGTGAGAGAACCAATCGATATTCACTGATCAAATGAAAGGTCTGCAGTGCACGCGCTCTATCTAACCCCGCCTACCGATCATTTGGTGGCAGGGAGAAGATTGCATTACAGTGTTTAAAACCTTTTATTACAACGTATTATCACGTGATATTTTCTTTTTTGTTTGTATTATTCTATAACATTCATTTGAAAATCCATTTTTTTCCGGTTGATGTTTTGGCTTTAATTTGTGCATCTGACTAACAACAAAAAAATTTTTTTAATCGTGAAATTCCCAATTTGTTTAAGATAAGGTTTCAGGGGATTATATCCGACATCTCAGATTTCCCCGGGGGGTCGGAGATGAGACAAAGAAAGAATCGGAATACTGCTCCCGCAGACTTGTTGTACAAGGCGAGTGACAAAAGGGTTGTACATGAGGCTGGCAACGTCATCATGTAGAAGACATCGCTACAGGAGTCACCACTGCAATAGTACATGAATTCTTCGTGCAGGCTTCCGGCAAGGGGACCACAGCAGTGAAGGCTTCCATGCTCCATAATGACTGACAAAGAAAATGATGACAATGATATCTGACATTGGTTTTATATTTGTCTCCTAGCTGCTTATGTGACATATAAGCAAGGTGTTTAGAGCGAAAGCCTCTCGCGGGAAAAGGTACCGGGTTCGAAACACGGTAGCTTCACACTCCAGTCTACCCAGAAAAGGAACTGGTCCCCCCCCCCCCCCCCCCCAACCTCCCGAAGCTGGACCTACTATAGTGAAGTCTCTAACACTTCACTCCCCTTCAGCAGTATCTGCCATGGGACTACCTTTAACTCATCATGTAGCATTTCATTCATTTATTCTACTCAGGAGCAGGCCCGGATTATCCATTAAGCTAAGTAGGCTCGGAGTTCTTGGGGGCCCCATGCATAAGTTAAAAAGATTTTTAAAATGCATAGATTTTTCAATAAAATATGTTTATTGTGTTTACCTTAATAATAATAAAATAATACTAATCAACATTAATAAAAATAATTACTAATAAAAGAAGTAAGCAATGTTTACAAACGAACATACCGGTCTATTAATAATACTAGTATGTACCATCACCATGCTAAGAGGTTTGAACAAAAAAACGAATATCAGTGCCTATTAGGTGAAGGGGGACCCAAACACCAAAAAAAGCCTAGAAGCCCTTCTTGGCTTAATCCGACCCTGCTCAGGAGCATAATCGCAGATGTGCTTGTTGTTTCTGCAGAGGTCTTGCATTGTTGTGCTCTGCCCCGTTGTTTCACAGGACTCCGCGCCTCGACTTTCAACAAAAATATTTGTACTCTCCATCCTGAAGTCTCTTTGAGTTGTTGTCGACGATCACTGTCTTGTGGTGCCTGTTGTAATGAAGACACGACACGGAGACTTTTAACATCCCTACCAACGTGTTCGAGAGCCATAACTATCTTTATTTTAAAAACAATTGTAGGTAGTTGTTTCATCTGTTGACGAATTTTTATTTAGTAATTTTATTTTATTGTTTTGTAAGACAAGATTCGCAAGGAGAAAATGCTGCTGTTGTTTTCATTTGTTTGTTTGTTTAAGGATACGGTCCAAAGGAGGAAATATTTTTTGTAGGACAAGGTCCAATGAAAGACATTATTTTTGGTGTTTTTTTTAATAGGACAAGATCCAAAGGATGAATTTTGTTTCATATATATATATATATTTTTTTTTTTTTGAAGGACAAGATCCAAAGGAGGAAATTTTTTTTTTTTGGTACGACAAGGTCCAAAGAAGGAAATATTATTTGTAGGACAAGGTCCAATGAAAGAACGTTTTTTTGTTTTTTTTTTTGTTTAATAGGACAAGATCCAAAGGAAGAATTTTTATTTTTTTATTTTAAGGACAAGGTCAAAAGGAGGAAAAATTTTTTGTTGGACAAGGTCCAATGAAAGTAAATTCTTTTTGGTGCTTTTGTAGTACAAGATCCAAAGAAGGAAATATTTTGTTTGTAGGACAAGATCCAACGAAGGAAATTTTTATATAGTTGGACAAGGTCCAAAGGAAGAGTTACATTTATTAAATTTTTTGTAGGACAAGGTCCAAAGGGGGAAATATTTTTTGTAGGACATGGTCCAAAGGGGGAAATATTTTTTGTAGGACAAGGTCCAAAGGAGGAAATATTTTTTGTAGGGCAAGATCCAAAGAAGAAAATATTTTTTTTTGTAGGACAAGATCCAACGAAGGAAATTTTTATATAGTTGGACAAGGTCCAAAGGAAGAGTTACATTTATTAAATTTTTTGTAGGACAAGGTCTAAAGGGGGAAATTTTTTTTGTAGGACAAGGTCCAAAGGAGGAAATATTTTTTGTAGGACAAGGTCCAAAGGAGGAAATATTTTTAGTAGGACAAGATCCAACGAAGGAAATTTTTATACAGTTGGACAAGGTCCAAAGGAAGAGTTACATTTATTAAATTTTTTGTAGGACAAGGTCCTAAGGGGGAAATATTTTTTTGTAGGACAAGGTCCAAAGGAGGAAATATTTTTTGTAGGGTAAGATCCAAAGGAAGAGTTACATTTTTTTTTTTAGTAGGACATGGACCAAAGGATAAAAAAATTGTGTAACACAAGGTTCAAAGTAGAATATATAGCTGTGTAGGACAAGAATCAAAGGAGAAAATGGATTTAGCTAGAAAAAGATCAAATCAGAAAATGTTTTCTTTTAAAACAAGGCCCGAAGAACAAAATGTGTGTGTGTTTGTGTGTGAAAGGCATGGTCCAAAAAAAATGAATTTTTGTGTGTGTGTGTGTGTGTAGAAGGTTCAAAGGAGAGTAATTTGTTTTGTAATACAAGGTTCAAAGGAGAGTAATTTGTTTTGTAGCACAAGGTTCGAAGTAGAATATATAGCTGTGTAGGACAAGAGCCAAAGGAGAAAATGGATTTAACTAGAAAATGTTCAAAGCAGAAAATGTTTTCTTTTAAAACAAGGCCCGAAGAAGAAAATGTGTGAGTGTGTTTTTTGTGTTGTGTGAAAGGCATGGTCCAAAAAGAAAAGTTTTTTTTTGATAGGACAAGGTACAAAGGAGAGTCATTTGTTTTGTAACACAAGGTTCAAAGGAGAGTCATTTTTTTATAACACAAGGTTCAAAGGAGAGTCATTTGTTTTGTAACACAAGGTTCAAAGGAAAATAATTTGTTTTGTAACAAGGTTCAATGGAGAATAATTTGTTTTGTAACATAAGGTTCAAAAAGTAATTTGTTTAGTAACACAATGTTCAAAGGAGAATAATTTGTTTTATAACAGAAGGTCCTTTAAAACAGGGTCCGAAGAAGAAAATGTGTGTGTTTTTTTGTGTGTGTGCAAGGCATGATCCAAAAAGAAAAGTTTTTTTATTTTTTGTAGGACAAGGTTCAAAGGAGAGTCATTTGTTTTGTAGGACAAAGTTCAATGGAGAATCATTTGTTTTGTAACATGGAGAACAACAAAGACAACAACCAAAAAGCTATAGACTGTCATAAATGGGTGCTTGCGTAGAATACAAGGATTAAACCTTGGTTCAAAGGAGAATAATTTGTTTTGTAACACAAGGTTCAAAGGAAAAAATTGTTTTTTGTATGTGAAGGTTTTTTTTTTGTTTTTTTTTTAACAAAGTCGAAAGGAGAGTTTTTTTGTTTGTTTGTTTTTTCTTTCAGAAGAAAATGAACACAAATCCTTATGTTTCATATGGAAATAAAAATAACACAGTAAATCAGCTAACGTTTTTAAAAAATAATTTAACTTAGGATGTCTCTTGTTTGAAAGTTACTATTCGTTCATGACCTCTCATATCCCCAAGGTGTATAGACCTTCAAAAGGTCATCTTGTCCCGTGTCGTCTGCTCAAGGTCTTTCCATGATTTCTTTAGCTCTTTCATTTGTATCTCCAGTTTTCCTGGCACTGTGTTTTTTTCGGTCTCTCCCCCCTATTTCTCTGGCCCTGGGATTTCCAGAACAAGTACTGTCGTGTTAAGCTACAAACTGGTTTTCTCAACTGGCAATATCTTCATCTTAAAAAAAAAAAAAATGAGTATTAGATCAGGAGAATTATGTAATCCTCCGTAAAAACTTAAGGCGAAACAAATTTAATTTTTGTTTTTCTATTTTAAAAACTGAAGGTACTCTTACATGTAAGCAAAACATCGAGCACTGAAACTTCTTGAGTAAGTATCATATAAAATTTAAACCAACAATTCCCTCCCCCCCATCCCCACTCCCACCTTCTTTTATACAGCAAAAGTAAACAAGACTTAACGTACGAATAATCGACCATTTTATGAAAGAAAGTAAAATAAATAGTGAGAAAGGATAACGCCGCCAGCAAACGGCGGAAATCGAATCTACCGTCTAAAATTACAGACACTATATATCTTAATTATAACCCTTCAAGGGTTGAACGAGATATTTTTTTCCACCAATTACCGAAAAAAATCTAGACTTTAATTTTATGACACTGTGGGCTTATTTTATCTATAGACTGTGCGTGCAATTGTTAAGGCTTAGTTTTTGTGTTCGTTAACTAACACTGGTAATTTTTCCACTGTTCCCAGCTTTAATTACTTATCTGCCGATAATAATTTTGTGAAGTTTATAGCTGGTAGGTTGTGAAGCTGATCTGTTGTGCTGTTTTCTTCTGCAGAATTAGACATTAGTAACGCTTTCTATCTTGTACATTGTCCAACTAAAGCCTTTTCTTCATTGGATAGTGTCCTGTTGAAAAAAATAAAAATTTCAATTTGGATCTTGTAATACTACTGGTCCAGATTATTTAATCCAACGGGCTGATCACCCGTTTGCCAGTCACTTCGATTACGGAAACAACAGCAAATGGATTGATTTGCCATTGCCCTAAAGACGCCACTAGGCGTGATGGGAAATAATGGCAAAGAAAACCTATCTGCTGTTGCCCTAAGACGCCATTAGGCGTAATGGCCACTGACTGCTTTGACGGTCGGTGGCTAAGCACGGAAGAAGAAGAAGATTATTTAATGTCTTTCACAATTTTCATTCTTGCTCTCTCCACTGTCTGAAGAATTAACATGCCTAAGTTAACCTCTCTGGTCCTGTTAAATATTTCTGTGAGTCATGGTCAGCGTGCGTTTCAAAGAACTCCACATCATCACCATCACCATCATCATCGAATACCTGCTAACTGGAGGTGGCTACTTAGTCTTGCGATTTCCCCCGGTTACTTGATATCTTCAATCAGTTGTGTCTTTAACCTCGTAATAGTTTTCTTGAATCTTATCTTTCATTTCTACTGACGGCACGCGAAGATCTGCTTGAGCCTTATTTAAAATTATCGTGACCCTTTTTATCTCTCGTTTCCATTCTACGTTTGCAGCACACTGTACAACACAAAATCTGTATCTCTTTGCGGGCCATGGCCAAAGTAAACACTATCTTTTTTCTTCCCTTTTGTCTCCTGACTCAGATCTTCATAGCGAAATATTATTTAAAGACTTGACGTCAGAAAATTTTCGCAGCTTGTAATCATGTTGTCCAGTGTCTAGAGCTTGTGTGCCTTGGATGGATCCATCAATATATATATATATATATATATATATATATATATATATATATATATATATATATATATATATATATATATATATATATATATATATAATATATATATATATATATATATATATATATATATATATATATATATATATATATATATATATATCCAATACCATAATTCCCGACATATGTTTGTCGCTCGGTCACATCATTGTCGTAGATTTGTGATAGGTGATTAAGACTTAGTTTGGTCCCTTCTGAATAGACATAGAGATAAGCGATAGCTCAGTGAGAGGTGGGAAAATAGAAATAGATTTCACGAGTGAGGTGGAGGAAATATAGTAGATTCTGTCTCTGACCCTCGATAAGCTTCTCTCAGTCAGCCTATCATCTACAACAGAGTTAGATTAGTCAGACAAATCTAATATAATATATATTAATATATGTCCTCACATACCCACACACATAAGTGACGACAATAGACGCACAACACGTGAACCTATGACAATGAAAATATAGATATTTGGGAACGAACTGACCGCCACACTGATTAAGTTTAATTGTGAAGTTTAATTATCAAAATAAACTTCCATCACAACATATAAAATTACATTTAAGCATATACAAATAGTCATAAAGTCAATGAATTACTATAAGAAAGATAGACCCATTGGTATGATCTTTTTCCCCCGATGTATAGCCCACAGTCCTGTTAGAAGAAAAGTGATAGCCACAAAGAGTTCCGGATACATATGATTTAGTCTAAGATTTCCCTTTAAAGGTATGAACAGACTTGGATACTCTGATCTATCCTAAGGAAAAATATTGTTAGCAACAAAAAACAAACTTGCATAAAGAACTTTAAGACAGCAAAATGGGTGCCAAAATACAACAATAAAGGAGTCACTCAGTCCTGCATTCACTCTATTCAGTCAGCCGTGATCACGTGCGTTCACTCGTACTTACAGCTTTAGTAGCAACTTCTGGAAACACAATTTTTAGGACATACACATACAGACTCTCCAATGGTAGTCTTGGCCAAGAGAACCCCAGTTCCAAAAAATGACGGGTTGAATTCACTCCTTCAGGGAACGTTTTCTTGGTTATACTTATTTTAGGATATCTGGTTCTGTCACATTAAAATTGTCCAGGCACGAACGTTAACAGCGAGCACATTGTCAATAGCTTAGGTTTCTAGTAAATAGGAATGTCAGGTATAGGACTTTATTTGGTCACACCACCGCCAGTCAAAACTTCGTCGGAATGTTACTGATATTAATATTTTGCTTGCCACAAGGGCTGAAATGTACTTGAGGTTTTTCTCTGGAAGAATTAAATCAGGCTCGAGGGGCCCGTTACTTCATTAAATCTTAACAAAGTTTATGAAGTGGGTACTCTGTCGTTCTGGATGCCAATGCAATCTAGACAGGTTTTACTTTGTACACTCAAGTCTTTAAGAAAAAATGTTTTTTTTTTTTCACAGAAATTTCTCCGTACAAAACGCTGGCAAAGTTGGGTCACCCCAGTTTCACTGAATAAAGAGAAAACAACATATAAAATACTTATACATACTATTCCCTCGGTTATAACTTACATTATAAACTGCAAGCGTAGAGCTTGTCTTATCATTTAAATCTCCCGTGAAATAAGTTATATTCATAAAATCAGTCATCATGAATTAGAAATACATACGTATTTCGTCAATACTCAATGATGAATCAGTGCAGTTATAAGTTAGTTTTAAAAATATTCTCGACTGAGTATTTAGCAGTTAAATTAAATTTATTTATAGCTGCATGAGTTTAAGCTAGAAATTATCATTTATTCTGCTTTCCACTGAAACACGTCACTAGAGAATGTAACAGACTTATAATTTAATGTCTTCTGCACAAAAGAAACTAGTGAAATATAATAGGCGATTTAACACTTAATCACTCAACCTATTAGATATTATATTACCTCCAACCAGAACTACGAGTATCACAACGAAACTAAGAGTTACACTTATAAATATAAGTATCTAGAACGAAGCGACCACGTCTACTGCAACTTGGAGATTGAATGAAATCCAGTTTCCACTCCGGGGTAGATGTATGAAAACAGGCACAGGATGCGCGCTATTTCCAAAACCCCTGTCTCCCCCTCTCCTCTTTCTCTCTCTCTCTATCTCTCTCTCTTAACACTTCCCATTAACTTAGACGTTGCCCATAACTGCTAAACGTGCGTCTTCACACCTTCTACGACGACCTGTCTCATTTCTGGGCGATGCGGATGGCAGTTTCCACACCTCGCCGAAAAATTCAGCTGAAGAAAACTCGTGTCAGATGGAATTGCTAGACAAATGTCTGCTCCTATGTCTGACCAGACCGTATATTCACAGTTATTTGTCTCGTGCAGGGAATGACATATGATGTAATAAAATGCGTTTCTAAATGAGAATAGAAACGGTAAAGTCAGAATGGGAAAATAATATTTTGTCGCCAACGAACGAATGCGAAAAAACTCAAAAAAAGGATAAAAGAGCGATAATAAAGTAGAGGACACGGGTAGAAAAGAAAAGAATATAGAAAATTTATTGATCATAAATCTCTATGCGACAGAACGTCCCCCCTTTAAGATATGGAAGCACTCCATGTCTACGTTATGGAAATAAATTTCCTATATCCGTAGCTTCAGGGTGTCTGTCCTCTTCCCTCTCATCTCCCCCCTCCGTCTCTCTCCAATTCCTACTCAAGTCCCCTCCACCATTCTTCCTTCTCTGGACTGTCTTCCGTGCGCTTGAAAGAGCGTCGCCGCTTTTGACATTTTTGAAAGATTTCGTGTGTGTGCAGTGGAATTTCCCTGCCACTATCGTCATCTTCGTCAATTTTGGCGATCGTCAGGAGATGTTCGGAGGTCGGCACTGGTCTTTCCAAGTATCTCTTTAACAGATTTAAATGGAAAACCTTCTCCTTTCCTTCAATAGAGATCTGGTAGTTAGCCTTAGAAATCTTTTTCAGGACGGTAAACGGCCCTTGCAATCCGATCCTCAGTTTGTTGTTCCCGGTGGGGAGTAACACCAAAACTTTCTCTCCTGCTTGTAGTTCTCTCTCTTTCGCGACTTTCCTGTATCGGTTAGCGTGCTTTGTGCGTGCTCGCTTAAAGTTAGTCGTTGCTAGGTCCCATCCTAGTTTCAACCTTTCCTTTAAAACCGACACATATTTACTTGCTGAGACAACTGTCTCATCCGCCTTCTGGTCTGTCAGCGACCAAAGTAAGGCTTCAAGCGGGCCCTTAATGGGTCTGCCGAATAAAAGCGTTGCTGGCGGAAATCCTGTGGAAGTATGAGGAGATTCTCTGAAGCTAAATAAAGCTGCAGGAATACAAAGATCCCAATCTTCAGGTTTCACTTGTCCCAGTTTACTTAACATCATGTTGAGGTTTCCATTAACACGTTCCACGAGCCCATTTCCGGCCGGAGTATAAGGCTTTATGTAGATGTGTTGGTTCCTCAAGATCTTCACGATCTCGTCCATCAACAGGTTCCGGTATGGAGATCCGTTATCCGTCAACACTTGCTGAGGGAATCCAAACCTAGTAAAAATCTGCACGAGGGCTTCTGCGACATGCTTGGCATCTGCGCATGTTAGCGGGATAGCTTCTGCCCATAAAGTGCATGTGTCGACTAAGGTCAGGATATACCTGTTCCTTCTTTTAGTCCTTTCTAAGGGTCCTAAAATGTCGATCACAACCCGTTCGAATGGTGTTCCCATTATTGGCATTTTACCCATGTGGACTGGGGGTGTCCGTTGCTTGGGTGGTACACGTTGGCACTGGGCACAGGATTTGACATACCTGATAATATCAGTATTTACTCCTGGCCACCAATAATGAGTAGTTATCCGTTGGTTTGTGGCGTTCTGTCCCATATGTCCGCTGAAGGGAAGAGAGTGCCCCATTTCTAGGATTTGGCTTCTGTACTGTTTCGGTACTAGGAGCTGGTTGTAACCTTGGTCAGGCTTGCCCGTTCTGCGATAAAGTACGCCATCCTTAGAAAAAATGTCCCCGTGCTATCTGGGTTCCTTAGCCATGGGCAGTTTCCTAAAGCAGGGTGCCAAAGTAGGGTCCTTTTGTTGCGCTTCTTTCAGTTCCTTAGGTAACAAATTAGGCGCAGGCTCCCGTTCCTTCTTGGTTTGCCCTCTTGTAGTTACTGCTGCCACAATCGGCTCTTCCGGTTTCCCAATAGACACATATCTGCCGCCAAGTATGACTGGGTAGATGGGGTCATCTATAACAGCCGCTTTGATCACACCTCTGACAAAGTCAGAGTGTATCTCCACCAATGCGATGGGAAGCGCTGTAGGTGCATCACTCTAAGAGACTCCACAAAATTGGACGGTCTCTCCTGTCTCTTGACCGGGCTTAACCAGGTGTCTGGCAACAATGCAATCATAAGAAAGCCCCGTGTCAAATAAACAAAAAGTTTGAGAACCGTTCAATATAACAGTACCTCGCGTTGAGGGTCTCTCTCCCTCAGGTTGGGAATCACTGTCAATAATTCCGCCTTGCGAGACTGTTAATAAGCATCCGATGAGTTTAGGCTCGGTGTGCTCGGTCTGATCATATGTCCCGTGCTCAGGGGTTTTCCCTTTGTCACCTTGTCCTCGCTGGCTGCGGTGCCACGAAGAACGGTTGGGTTGATCAGACTGTTTACTGTGGTTGTGGTACTTGTTTTTGTAGAACTTGGATTTTTCAGGAGGGGGGTTTTGGGGTCCAGTTTTTCTGTGGTTATTCTGATTAGAAGCATGAGAAGATTGGTCTAGATTATTCTTTCGAAAATGCTCTTCTGTCGGTTTATGTTTTGTGGCCGGCAGTTCGGCCAGCGCATTTTGATAACGCTCAGACTTTTCCAAGATGTCTTCAAGCTTTTCTGCACCTTGCTCAGCTAAAATCTTCGGGTGTCCGCAGACAAAGTGTTCTTTATTTGCTCTGTTATAACAAATTCCTCAAGACCTTCATAGGTAGAGGGGAGCTGCGAGAGCTCTAGGCACTTTGTCAGATATCCCTTTAGACGAGAGGAGAACTGCTGACAAGTTTCCGAATTCTTCTTTCTGCTGTTGCGAAACAGTTGCAAAAATTTGCGCGCGTTCATTTCAAAACGCTCCAGTAACGCTTTCTTCAAAACGTCGTAATTGTCTTGTTGGCTGCTCTCCAGTTTGGCGTAAACATCATACGCACTGCTTTTCAAAGCCTGGGAAAGCTTCATATTCCAACGCGACCTCTCTAAACCGTACAGAGTTGCAATTTTCTCAAATTTTTCTAACCATGTGTCAATCTTCTCATTAGGACAAGGGAAAGATTCTAGAGCAAAAGGCATAGCGGTGAGGTGAAGAGATTGAGTGTTAGAAGGATCAATTAAGGAAGAATGAGGAGAAGACTCTCCATTGCTGGAGGTAGAGGCAGCGCCCCGACTTTGGACCTCTAGAGCTTTAAGCGCCAGCTCATGCTGTCGTCGTTGCTCATTTTCTCTTTCCTCATGCTGTCTCTCCTCCCTCTCCTTCTCATGCTGTCTCTCCTTCTCTCTTTCCTCATGCTGCATCCTGCGAATTTCCATTTCCTCATCCATCTTCTTCTGCTGTCTAGCTTCAGCTGCTTTTTCCTTCTGCTCCGCATCATATCTCTCAAGTTCGTCCCTGACAAAAGCTTTTGCTTCTTCGCCGTCCAAACCATCTTCTCTCGCTTCGTCCCTGAGGATCTGCCTAAGCTTCGCCCTCTCTGCCATCGCAAATAGGTAACTGAGACTTAGTCGAGAAGGAAGTAAGAAAAGGATACACAGTTTCCTTACCACTTACGAGAAAATACCACAATCAAAAAAGATGATATACTTTAACCTGGGATACCTCCTCCTATGATATAGTATCGAACTATCGCTGCTATTCCAGGCTCTAAAAGCTCTAACAGCAAGCGACTATGCCAATTAAATGGTAGTTAAGAATACTCACTAAAAAAATAAGTTGCTACAGTGGAAACAAAATAATTATTGCAAAAATTTTAAGAGAAAAAAAAATTCCCTTAATTTTTAAGTCCACTACAAGTTCACCCCTGAAGACAGTTAGGGTAAGGGAGGCAATTAACAAGACGTAATTGTTTGAACGCACTCCTTAGCTTTGCTCAAACACCTACTTCTTCAGAACTCTGTGATTGCTAGACAATCACAAACTTTACCAGCGTTTAGTATTACAAAATCAATAATTAACATATATTCCGACAAAATCAACTTGTAACTCAAATGTATATTACTCAAAATGCTGTGGAAAAAACCAATTATTAATTGTGTGGTCAGCACGCCCATAAACAGATCGTTATTCTAGGGGAATAGTTATTTTTAAAGATTCACAATACCACGAGACAATCACACTCTTACTCTATTTCAGAATAAAGAAAGAAATCCTACAGACGAGCTGATATTTGTCGTGCTTGCTCAGGACTAGAGTTCAATTCCTAGACAAGCAAACACTATTTGTCGTATCGTCTGCCTCTTCTAAGTTCAAAATCCCGATAGACGAGACCTCATTTGTCGTACTTGCTCAGGATTTTTAGTTCAATTTCCGGAAACGAGCCCACACTTGTCGTACTCGTCTTCCTATTCTAAGTTCAAAAAAATCCTACGGACGAGATCACATTTGTCGTAGATTTGTGATAGGTGATTAAGACTTAAGACTTCTGAATAGACATAGAGATAAGCGATAGCTCAGTGGGAGGTGTAAAAATAGAAATAGATTTCACGAGTAATATGTAGGAAATATAGTAGATTCTGTCTCTGACCCTCGAGAAGCTTCTCTCAGTCAGCCTATCATCTACAACAGAGTTAGATTAGTCAGACAAATCTAATATAATATATATTAATATATGTCCTCACATACCCACACACATAAGTGACGACAATAGACGCACAACACGTGAACCTATGACAATGAAAATATAGATATTTGGAAACGAACTGACCGCCACACTGATTAAGTTTAATTGTGAAGTTTAATTATCAAAATAAACTTCCATCACAACATATAAAATTACATTTAAGCATATACAAATAGTCATAAAGTCAATGAATTACTATAAGAAAGATAGACCCATTGGTATGATCTTTTCCCCCCGATGTATAGCCCACAGTCCTGTTAGAAGAAAAGTGATAGCCACAAAGAGTTCCGGATACATATGATTTAGTCTAAGATTTCCCTTTAAAGGTATGAACAGACTTGGATACTCTGATCTATCCTAAGGAAAAATATTGTTAGCAACAAAAAACAAACTTGCATAAAGAACTTTAAGACAGCAAAATGGGTGCCAAAATACAACAGTAAAGGAGTCACTCAGTCCTGCATTCACTCTATTCAGTCAGCCGTGATCACGTGCGTTCACTCGTACTTACAGCTTTAGTAGCAACTTCTGGAAACACAATTTTTAGGACATACACATACAGACTCTCCAATGGTAGTCTTGGCCAAGAGAACCCCAGTTCCAAAAAATGACGGGTTGAATTCACTCCTTCAGGGAACGTTTTCTTGGTTATACTTATTTTAGGATATCTGGTTCTGTCACATTAAAAATGTCCAGGCACGAACGTTAACAGCGAGCACATTGTCAATAGCTTAGGTTTCTAGTAATTAGGAATGTCAGGTAACTACCTTCTCTCAGTATAGGACTTTATTTGGTCACACCACCGCCAGTCAAAACTTCGTCGGAATGTTACTGATATTAATATTTTGCTTGCCACAAGGGCTGAAATGTACTTGAGGTTTTTCTCTGGAAGAATTAAATCAGGCTCGAGGGGCCCGTTACTTCATTAAATCTTAACAAAGTTTATGAAGTGGGTACTCTGTCGTTCTGGATGCCAATGCAATCTAGACAGGTTTTACTTTGTACACTCAAGTCTTTAAGAAAAAATGTTTTTTTTTCTTCACAGAAATTTCTCCGTACAAAACGCTGGCAAAGTTGGGTCACCCCAGTTTCACTGAATAAAGAGAAAACAACATATAAAATACTTATACATACTATTCCCTCGGTTATAACTTACATTATAAACTGCAAGCGTAGAGCTTGTCTTATCATTTAAATCTCCCGTGAAATAAGTTATATTCATAAAATCAATCATCATGAATTAGAAATACATACGTATTTCGTCAATACTCAATGATGAATCAGTGCAGTTTTAAGTTTGTTTTAAAAATATTCTCGACTGAGTATTTAGTAGTTAAATTAAATTTATTTATAGCTGCATGAGTTTAAGCTAGAAATTATCATTTATTCTGCTTTCCACTGAAACACGTCACTAGAGAATGTAACAGACTTATAATTTAATTTCTTCTGCACAAAAGAAACTAGTGAAATATAATAGGCGATTTAACACTTAATCACTCAACCTATTAAATATTATATTACCTCCAATCAGAACTACGAGTATCACAACGAAACTAAGAGTTACACTGATAAATATAAGTATCTAGAACGAAGCGACCACGTCTACTGCAACTTGGAGATTGAATGAAATCCAGTTTCCACTCCGGGGTAGATGTATGAAAACAGACAAAGGATGCGCGCTATTTCCAAAACCCATGTCTCCCCTCTCCTCTTTCTCTCTCTATCTCTCTCTCTCTCTCTCTCTCTCTCTCGCTTTTAGCACTTCCCATTAACTTAGACGTTGCCCATACCTGCCAAACGTGCGTCTTCACACCTTCTACGACGACCTGTCTCATTTCTGGGCGATGCGGATGGCAGTTTCCACACATTGCCGAAAAAGTCAGCCGAAGAAAACTCGTGTCAGATGGAATTGCTAGACAAATGTCTGCTCCTATGTCTGACCAGACCGTATAATCACAGTTATTTGTCTCGTGCAGGGACTGACATATGATGTAATAAAATGCGTTTCTAAATGAGAATAGAAACGGTAAAGTCAGAATGGGAAAATAATATTTTGTCGCAAACGAACGAATGCGAAAAAAAACTCAGGAAAAGGATAAAAGAGCGATAATAAAGTAGAGGACACGGGTAGAAAAGAAAAAAATATAGAACATTTATTGATCATAAATCTCTATGCGACAATCATGCACACCGTCATTTGCGCACTTTTCTATTTTCGAGAGAGTACATTAACTTTCAACCACAGCCAAGGGGTGCAACTGTGGTTGAAAGTTAGACAATAATTGTATTGTTCCTCTCATATGTACTCTCCCGAAAATATAATAGTGCGCAAATGATGGTGTGCATGAACAGTTTGATTATGGAAAGAAGCCAACAACACAGTTGATAAACAGTACATGAACTGGAGACAGGAAGGTGCGGAGATGCAGATTAAATCAACAGACAATCAAGATACTCTTCTGTCCAGTTTCATTCGGGAAACGGATTTAACTCATCATTGTCTTAAAAATAACCTTAAAATGTAAGCTTTTGATTGTTTCTTCAAGACAAAATTTAAAGTATTGCAGACTTATTATTATGGATCAAAATGATAAGATAGCTGCAATTAAATACCTGTCAATTTTGACGGGTTGTTGCTAGTAGATATATAATGTTCTCAAAAAATATTTTCAGTTACAAATAATTCATACCTTCATTTTAATTTTCAGGCTCCCATGCTCAGATGACAAGAATACATGCTGGGTCTCCAAAGGCATCCCCTTCACCGTTATCTTCACGTGGGGGTAGTCCTGACACCTACCAGCAGGAGTTTTTGGAAGACAAGAGGAACACGATCACATGTTCCCCGCCCTGCAAGCGCCCTGTTGGTGACATATGCGATTCTGCGGATGAAGACAATGATGACAGTAGAGGAGGGACCAAAGATGACAGCAATAATAGTAGAGACGATAGTGACGACGAGGAACGCAGAAAGCAGAGAAAGAAGAAGACACGAACAGTGTTCTCACGCAGCCAGGTAAGTAAGTCCCTTCAAAGCTTAAGTGAAAGTACAGTAGTCCAGCCCTCAATAACAAGTTTTTTTTTTTCAACATTGTATATTAAAATATTGAGACGGCTCAGTCAGAACAATGTTCGATATTATCCTATCAAACCACAAATTTCAACACTATGCTTAGCTTGCATGCCAAACGTTTCTGAGTGAGAGCTATCACTTAGATCATCGGTAGGCCTCCCAGGAGCTGTGGTATTCTACTTTACAAGCCCTGAACTCTCTGAAGCCTTACTTTGATGAAATCATGTCTATTTTAAGATATCAGAGTATTTGGAATACGTGCAAGCTGTTTGTAATTTTTATCTCTATCAAACGATCTGTTTCCTGAAACTGTCATCATCTTCTTCTGTGATCCTTAGCCGCCGACCGTCAAAGCAGTCAGTAGTCATCACGCCTGGTGGCGTCTTGTAGGGCAACAACAAATTGATTCCACTTTGCTCGGTCGGTGGCCATCCTTCGTACAGTGCCCCAACTCTGGTTCTTTCTTTGCATCTCAGCCTCCACAGTCCTCCGCCAAATTGTTTTTGGTCGGCCTCTCTTTCGTTTTCCTTAGCATAGCTGTTCTTGTGATGGCATCGGGGTCTCTTCTGAGGACATGGCCAACCCAGCTCCAGCGTCTGCCAGCTATGATGGTGTGCATGTCCTCTTGCTTGCTCCGAGTAAGCAGATCTTGGTTGGTGATGGTATTCGGCCAAAAGATTAGGATAATTTTTCTTAGGCATGTTGTGTGAAAAGAGGACAATTTCGACATTTCCTTCTCTGTAACTCTCCAGCATTCCGCACCATAGAGAAGCACAGAAAGCACACAGCTCTGATATAATCTTAATTTTGTGCTTGTGCTGTACTGCGAGGACTTCCTGTCATCTATGAAGCAGTAAAAAAATTCAACCTAAATGATGTTTTGCTGAATTGTAACTCTACTTCAAAAAAAAAAGATCGAAATCCTATATTAAGCAGTTCGCGATAAAAGGGAATTTTACTAAGCTAGGTCGTAGGATTTCACTGGGAACTTTTAAAAAGTACACTTAATCCTGGAAATACCGCGATTTTAAACGCTGCCAGAGTTAGTCCATAAATTAGTATGTACAGTAGACATTCAAAAATCCGGCAACCTCCGGACCTGAGGAGTGCCGGATTTTTGAAAATGCCGGATTTTTTATGGTTATATATTCTGTATATATTTAACAGAAAATGACTACCTGTACACTTTATCTGCGATCGACAATGCACGATGTTTACGTTTTACACCACTTCTTTTATTTGCTGAATCCATAATGGGGCTAAACATCAGCAAATAAATGATAAAATGAGAAGGAATGAGCAGGAATGCCTGTTAACACATGCAAGCAAGACCCAACAGCTGCATCAAAACATAAACTGCTCCAGAAAACAGTGGCGCGCCAACGCGGTAAATTTAAAAATGCGCTCCGAAATCCATGCCGGAAATCTGAAGGAACCGGATTATCGATGGCCGGATTTTTGAATACTGTAACTAAATAAATAAAGGTAATTAACAGGTACTCATTGGACATAAAGGATGACACTAGACGACAGAAAAGAAAGTGATAGGCTTACCGGGAATCGAACCTAGGACCAACCAAACAGCGCCATCACTTTGCTGTGACAGTACATCGTGAAAGGACTTAAAAAATTCTTCCCGCCTCCCCAGCCCCTTTTGTCAACTAGAGATCTATCGTTTTGATAGAATATGCAACCACCAATACAGCTAGGTTGCACCAAAGCAAACATGTGTGTTGCGGGTCCTTTTATAATGATAATTGTAGTTGGAGCACACGACGTGTAACTCTGACCAAGAACACCCAAGTTAAGTCTAGCAGACCACACACACAGTGAAACAACTCCAAATCTTCATATCAGCACCAAGGCAGCATGGACGAACTTCAATAATATTTATTGGACACAATGTAGCTCCTTAGATATATTCTTGATATGAATAATAGATTAATACGTCAACTAGACAGTCCATAGCGTCGCTGTACAGTCTGCAACTGGAACAATGTCCTCGACATTTTCACGCAGTTTATTATAGTTCAAAACTCACTTTCACAATATTAAGAATTCCTTTCTTCCAAATAATCTAGCATCAACCCACGGAGGTGTATGGGTGATCTAGAGGTCGAACACTTTAGGAATCTGTAATGAAGTAAAACATTTAAGAGCTCGACACACATGCGTCCGCCTGCCTTGAACACACAGAGAAAAAGCCCTTAGAAAGATCGCTCACTTCTGCAAACATCAACCGTAGACTTTTGCTACTCGGCCCAAAAGGCAATGACGTACTTCCTGTAACCCAGGATACCGGTCATCAACAAATATGGTAAATAGTCGAGCCGTATTTGATATTGACAGATATGTTATGAATTTTACTCATAACAATGTGCTATTGCAGCTGTGGTGTGTGCAGCAATTTGTTTTACATAATGATGTTGTCAGCCTTATGCTCAACCTCACAACAGTAGTCTCATACGGTGTACCCGAGCCAGAGCAGTAAGCCTATTCTTTCTTTGTCTGCTCAGAATAATAATATATAAGATTACCATAATTCTGTTTTTCAATAGGGCAATGGAACTGAATAAAACAAAACAAGCTGTATGAAATACTACAACTGTGATTTTTGTCGTTAATCACTTGTCGCCCATTGCTATTCCTTTTCCAGACATCGCCATCCGTCAACCACTCGATGTCATTCTTTAAACCACACACAGACATTCTCCAACGACACATGCAACCTTCCCTACTACTCATCACAATTCTTCAACCTCACTTCAATTCATAAAAACATCTTCTGGAATCCACAGGGAAAGAGAGTCAGAGGTAGACCAAAAAAACACATGGAGAAGAGAACTGGATACAGAGGCGAAAATGATGAGGAAAACATGGAAAGAACTTGAGCGGATGGCACGGGACAGGAAGACTTGACATGTGTTTGTTGAAGGCCTATGCTCCTCGGGAAGCAAAAGGGTATTGATTGATTGATTGACTTCAATTCATAATATAATTTATTCTGTTACTTTTATATTCACCTTGAACATGGCCAAGTTTATAGTCTTATTGAACATTGTGTACGTGAGTTATCAAGTTTCATCTGCTTAAATACGTCGAAGTGAGCAACGACGCAACATCACCTACTATGTAACCACTTATATAATTATATATTGCCGTAAGCATTATCTAAAAACTCAATCTTTTAAAAATTCCGGTAATGGTAAATGACAAGTAAATTACTGGTTTCGATTCTTGCTCATTTTGTTAGCACTGGAAATCGAATATGCGATGAACATAAAAATAAAGAGGCTCAAATGTCGCTGCATTGGAACGTTAAAACAAAACAAAAAGACAAAAATGGAATTTAATTTTGTCTTATCGTGCGTGTATATTCAACATCAGAATGAATAAGGCAAGAACAGCCTTTTTTAGCCTAAACAACATCTGGAAGTCCTCTCAATACAGCACAAGCACAAAATTAAGATTATATCAGAGCTGTGTGCTTTCTGTGCTTCTCTATGGTGCGGAACGCTGGAGAGTTACAGCGAAGGAAATGTCGAAATTGTCCTCTTTTCACACAACATGCCTAAGAAAAATTCACCGAATCTTTTGGCCGAATACCGTCACCAACCAAGATCTGCTTACTCGGAGCAAGCAAGAGGACATGCACACCATCATAGCTGGCAGACGCTGGAGCTGGGTTGGCCATGTCCTCAGAAGAGACCCCGATGCCATCACAAGAACAGCTATGCTTTGGACCCCTGAAGGAAAACGAAAGAGAGGTCGATCAAAAACAACCTGGCGGAGGACTGTGGAGGCTGAGATGCAAAGAAAGAACAGAGTTGGGGTACTGTACGAAGGATGGCCGCCGACCTGGCAAAGTGGAATCAATTTGTTGTTGCCCTACAAGACGCCACTAGGCGTGATGGCCACTGACTGCTTTGACGGTCGGCGGCTAAGGATCAAAGAAGTGCGTGTATATATATATAAACTAACGATCTGTTTATGGGCGTGCTGACCACACAATTAATAATTGGTTTTTCCACAGCATTTTGAGTAATATACATTTGAGTTACAGGTTGATTTTGTCGGAATATATGTTAATTATTGATTTTGTAATACTAAACGCTGGTAAAGTTTGTGATTGTCTAGCAATCACAGAGTTCTGAAGAAGTAGATTTTTGAGCTAAGCTAAGGAGTGCGTTCAAACAATTACGTCTTGTTAATTGCCTCCCTTACCCTAACTGTCTTCAGGGGTGAACTTGTAGTGGACTTAAAAATTAAGAGAATTTTTTTTTCTCTTAAAATTTTTGCAATAATTATTTTGTTTCCACTGTAGCAACTTATTTTTTTGGTGAGTATTATTAACTACCATTTAATTGGCATAGTCGCTTGCTGTTAGAGCTTTTAGAGCCTGGAATAGCAGCAATAGTTCGATACTATATCATAGGAGGAGGTATCCCAGGTTAAAGTATATCATCTTTTTTGATTGTGGTATTTTCTCGTAAGTGGTAAGGAAACAGTGTATCCTTTTTTTACTTCCTTCTCGACTAAGTCTCAGTCACCTATTTGCGATGGCAGAGAGGGCGAAACTTAGGCAGATCCTCAGGGACGAAGCGAGAGAAGATGGTTTGGACGGCGAAGAAGCGAAAGCTTTTGTCAGGGACGAACTTGAGAGATATGATGCGGAGCAGAAGGAAAAAGCAGCTGAAGCTAGACAGCAGAAGAAGATGGATGAGGAAATGGAAATTCGCAGGATGCAGCATGAGGAAAGAACGAACGAACGAACGAACGAACGAACTTTATTTTCAAAGGGTTAAGAATTGGGCACGCAGGCCCGTCTGACATTCTGCCCTTCCTCTCTCTCTCATCATGTATACTAATATCCTTTCATCCTCACATTTACTATAAGCATAATTAAGGCATTTATCATTATAAAAGTAATATTACATTTGCAATAATCATCATAATTAAAGTGTTTTTAAAATAAAATAAAATAATTATTAAAAAAAAAAAAAAAAAAAAAAATTAATAGTAATAATGAATTTGAAAAATAAATAAATAAATAAAAAATAAATAAATTTACAAAAAAAAAAAGAATCAAATTCTTCGTACTGTAAATTAGTGATTTGAGACATATTCAGAGGTATGTTATGAGAACTTGTAAAATGTTCATACGGTGTTCAACTGAATGACTCAGGGACTTTTTTTTTTCTTTTTTTTTTTTTTTAGGTTCATCAAGTAGACAGTTACTTTCCATTTTCCTTTCCATTTCCTTTGCGTCCCAAACTCAAGACCAGAATCAGACTAGGTAGATAGTTAGATAGACATATACGAAAGCAATTAATTTGCCAAGGGTTGAAAATCGGACACAGTCCCCTCTTGCATTCTTCCATCCTCTTGCTCATCTTTTATTACTGTTACTCCAGCGTACTGAAAGTATTAATTTAAGGACAGTGCAACATTACAAGGAAGTATAACAGCATACATTAAAGTTCCTGATCATAAAATTAAGAATATAAGTTATTAAGAATATAAAATTAAGAATAAGTATATTGTAATGAAAACTAGATCATGCCTCCATACAGTATATTAGATAAAAGTACAAACACAATCAGTTAGAGTGGCATATAAATCAGCACCAAAATAAAGTATTTGAATAGTATACGATTGTATGAGTAAGCACTTTGCGTGTTTTTCAGCTCATTGGCAAGATTGTTCCAAAGATGAGCAGCTCTAAGCCAAACTAGTTTTTAAAAAGGTCAATGGGCTTGGGTACCTGTAATTTATTTAAGCGCTCTACCGTCATTGTATTTTAAAAGCGGCCAAAGATGCATTCTGTGACATGATTTTTCGCTTCCTGAGGGGTAATATTTGAAGATAATTATATAAATCTATACAATGTGATTGGTGTTTATCAGAATTGCGCGTTTTTTTTTGAAGCGAGTTCCCTTGTGGAACAATAGTCTAATGCGTTTGTATATGAGATATGTAGAACACATGCCTCTTCATCCAGAACAATTTTTTGGCTAATTGGTAAACTTTTTGTGCTGTTTGCTTTGTGAGTGCATGTACAAGTTCCACTTAGGTGTTGGTTATGATACCTAGAGTTCTGTGGTCATTTACGTTTTCAATTTGGTTCCAATATGAAGCTTTCTCAAGGCTTTGATAAAATACATTTTGTTTACTGATATTTATTTTATTCTCGTTCCAAAAGATTATGTGTATCGTTTTTGGTAAAGATTGTTCTAGTGTGGTGCCATTTATCACAAGACATTACGACGTCTTGATAGAAAGACATTAACTGGAACGTAAATTGAAAATGAACACCTTTATCAAAGGACAACGGTAGGTTCGCAAATTTTGTGAGAATTTGTTGTCGCAACAGATTTAATTAAAAGGAGAATTTTCGGAAACTTTTTTGAAAGCAGTATTCTCACTCTTGTCTAAAGGTGGATATCTTTGACAAATGCTTTGGCCTAAAGAGACTGTCGATTAGCAGGTCGTTATCTACAGAGAAAATCCCCATCATGAGCTGGCCTAAAGCTCTAGAGGTCCAAAGTCGGGGCGCTGCCTCAACCTCCAGCAATTGAGAATCATTCTTTTAATTTCTAACATATCTCCCCACCGCTAGCTCTAGAATCTTTTCCCTTGTCCTAAAGAAAGATTGACACACATGGTTAGTCTGAGAAAATTGCAACCTGTACGTTGTTAGAGGTCGCGTTGTGAATATTGAAGCTTTTTAGCTTTGAGCAATGATGTGCAAGAAAAGTCTTGAAGAAAGCGTTAATGGATATTTATATATAACTACCGCAAGTTTAAACAGAAAAAATTCGGAAACTTTTCAAGTTCTCCTCTTGTCTAAAGGGATATCTGACAAAGTGCCTAGATTCTGTTACCTATGAAGGTCTTGAGGAATTTGTTATAACAGAGCAAATAAAGAACACTTTGTCTGCGGACACCCGAAGATTGTTAGCTGAGCAAGGTGCAGAAAAGCTTGAAGAATAATAATATATATATATATACTACCGAGAGTTAAACAAAATTAAATTAAAGCTGCTCATTCTGTTACACGCTGTTAATTATAAATAACAGTTATATATATATATATATATATATATATATATATATATATATATATATATATATAATAATATATATATATATATATATATATATATATATATCATCATCATCATAACCCTCCACTCCCAAAGGAGCTTAGGCCTTCAACAAACACATGCCAAGTCCTCCTGTCACGTGCCATCATCTCAAGTTCTTTACACGTTCTCCTTATAATTTTCACCTCTGGTTCCAGCTCTCTTCTCCGTGTGCTTCTTGGTCTACCTCTGCCTCTCTTGCCCTGGGGGTTCCAGAACAAGGACTGCCTTGTAATGCTATCAACAGGTTTCCTCAGTGTGTGTCCTATCCATCGCCATCGTCTTCTTCTCATCTCTTGTTCCACTGGCACTTGTCTAGTTCTTGTCCTCAGTTCCACGTTGGTAACCTTGTCATACCATTTTAATCCGTGTATTCTACGCAAGCACCCATTTATGAAAGTCTGTAGCTTTTTGGTTGTTGTCTTTGTTGTTCTCCATGTCTCAGAGCCATACAATTAGACTGACTTCACATTTGAGTTGAAGATTCTTATTTTCGTGTTGGATCCGATTTTTCTTGATCTCCATAGATTTCCCAATGCAATGAAAGCTCCTCTTGCTTTTTGTATTCTTATTTTGATGTCACTGTCTGTCCCTCCAACTTTGTCTATATTGCTGCCAAGATATGTGTACTATTCTACATCTTGTATTGGTGTTTCTTTAAGTTCAACCCTGTTATCATTAGCTGCATTTATTCTCATTATTTTTGTCTTTCCCTGTGTACTTTCAGACCCAATTTCTGTGACCTCTCATCGAGTGTTTTCAATTTGTCCTGCATCTGATTACGGTTATGAGACAGAAGAGCCAAGTCATCAGCAAAATCCAGATCATCCAACTGCTTAGTCAGAGTCCACTGGATTCCATTTCTGTTGTGTGTTATCGATGTTCTCATAACCCAGTCTATTGCTAGTAAGAAAAGAAATGGAGACAAGAGGCATCCCTGTCGCACTGCTGTTCTTATCCCAAACGGTTCTTTAAGCTGTCCTTCATGAAGAACTCTGCATGTCATGTCTTCAAATGTTTTCTTTATTAAATTAATGATCTTCAGGGGAACTCCATAATAAATCATTAATGCAAAATTATAGACAACAATATAATGTAGGACATCTAAGAAATCAACATTGTTGCACCAATGTCTGAAGTTAATTTGGCTCACTTTTCATTTCTACTAGCTAATTCTTGCATTTTGCGGAATGGCAAATCGTCACAAAAGTGTAAGTTGAAGATGAATGCTAGGTCAAATGTTGATGTAGATCTTATGAAATAGCTGACATTAAGACACTATCTGGCGTTCGTCGATGCATTGCTCTCAACCTGGCGTTAGAGAAGGACCCATTTAAAAGATTTCCCCGCTCAAGGAAGTAAATCTCTGAATCCATTAATTTCCCACGGGAATAATATATCCACTAGCCTGCCATTTTAGAATCCTGTCCCTTTTAAGAAGTATACATTTTGCAGTATCTCTCGTAATTCCCGTAAGCGGGAACCAGTCATTCATTTGTGCAGTGTGGGTCTGTGCAGGGATTTCCTTCCCTTCTTGAGATGATTACTACAATGAAAGAAAACAGACATCAGAAAAATGATATCGTTTGTTTCGTTTTAATGCGATTGCCTGAAAGCATACACTATTTTAATTTGGTAATTCTCTCGAATTTCATTCTGTTTGCTCTTGTGTGTAAGCAACTTAACATTCTACTTATGTCCATATTTCTCAACTTTATTGTCTAAATTTTCTCGTTACTCTGTCCATTACAGTGAAATGTAATATATCTCTCCAAGGACTTTACTTTACAGGTAACAAATATTGACCGCTTTGTGCAATGTTTATTCCGTGTATCTCTATAGACATGAAACGACTACCCAAAACATAGCGGATGTTTCAAGTTATTGAGACTTCGTATGATTACTGATCTCCCTTGCGATAAATATTTCAAAAAGTTTATCTTTATGTTGACAAAATCTATACGTATACTACTGACACAGAGAAAAAAAATGAGTATTATATTAGCAAAGTAAATGGTCTACTTATTAATAAATGATCCTATCTTCTTCTTCTTTCTTCTTCCATCCTTAGCCACCAACCGGCAAAGCAGTATGTGGCCAGTACGCCTAGTGGCGTCTTAGGGCAACAACAAATTGATCAATCTATCGCTGTTTCCACCACGCCTAGTGGCGTCTTTGTGGAACAGAAACAGACCAAACAATCTATCGTTGTTTCCGTAATCAGATTGGTTGGCAAGCAGGTGATCAGCCCACTGTGCGAAGTTTTTACGGGATGGGGTAAACAGCCCCAGTGGTAGGGTGCAGTGTTACTATTCTTTAAATGATCCTATGAAGACAGTATATTACAAACAAAATTTAGCCCAGCTGAACCTTCAAATGTATGAATTTGAATATAAACCCACACATCCCTAGCTTTTTTCCGCCCCCATTTTCTCCTTGTTCGTAGAATATTAAATAAATAAATAAACAATACAAAAAAGTATAAAGAATGTAAAATTTTATGAGGAAAAAACAAACATAATAAAAATTTTAATATATCCTTCCCACAATAAATGACGAAAAGGGATAATGCCAAAAGCAAAAAGCGGCTATTGAATATACTATTTAACATAACAGACAATATTTATCGTAATTATAATCAATCATTGGTTTAACAGGATGCTTTTCCACCAATTTAAGAAAAAATATACTATAAATACATAGTCTGTCTCTGTGTGTGAATGTATGTGTTAAATAACCTCTTTGTTGAATTCCACCCGAGTTAAATGCTGTTTCTATATATACGGTTGAATGGTGCATAGATATGAAGTTGTATTGTTCCTTGTTCACACTGACATCAACTATTTACAGGACCACAGTGTTAAGAGGTATGGTGGTCTGTGGAAGCTCCAATGTTAAAGACTTGTTGTTGGCCCCAGCGTTGCTCGTCAGGGTGGTTGTTAGGAATAGGAATATCAACTCGACCTACGCAGTGGTGTGTAGACATAGAGTGAGAGTATAATACGCGAATGATGAAAGAGTTCGAAGAGTTGATAAATGTTCTTTTTCTCACTCATGTATGGCTGGAAGTCATCGACGCCAACTGCTGTGTACTTTTCGTTACAGTTTAATTGGACGTACACATTCGACAGCACGGATACAGTGACAAATCACAGGTTGGCATAATACATCATAGTACAATTGATAAATGGTCTTGCAATGATACATGGGCACTCGTTGCATAATAGCACAATGGAATGTCAGTAGACAAGCACTCAGTATTGCCCATATATATATCATCTGAGTTTACTGACAAAGCACGTCAGTTTATAAACAATATTCAAGATGGCTTCTAGACCTAACCTCGTCTAGCGAAGATTCCTTTAAATAATGTTCAGCACATAATTTTCATGTAATCATATTGAACCGCTAGTAATGAGTTCTCATCTGTAGCAGTGATCTCTGGACTCATCAAGCGATAGTACGGGGCATCCCTTTTCTCTTCTTGAAAGTCACAAAATATTTGGATACAAGATGGCTACTGTCGTGAGCTGTCACTCACTTTAGGATACAAACTGGAATCTGTATCAAAGTTAATCCTACATTAAATGTTCTCATTGCTCTGTAGATTCTATCATGATGCAATTGACTTCATCATACAAGATATAGTGCTGCTAGAAATGAATGTCTTCTTCATCTAGTTAAATATTCTCTCAGACGTACAAATCGTGCGTCTGCTTATCGAAAACGATGGCTTCGTAAGAGAGTTCATAAGAAGTGCTTTTGTTACCTTGGTATCAGAAATATGATTCTGCCATTCCTTGGCAATAAGAATAAACACTGGGGTAAAGCATACACGATAGGTCTAGACGACTATCACTTTCCCCTACACATATATCGATCACTTTTCCCGGCGACAAGCCGATACAGAAAAACACGACAGCCCCCCATCATCAGGGCGAAGCCAAATCACAACTCTCTAGCCACACATCCGCTGAACAGCCTTTGACCTTTCTAGCGACAAAGAACATATAGTTCGACTTAGATATGTAAAGATATACAGATATAAGACAGACTCATCCTACCTAGACAAACAATACACATAAATTCAGGCCATAGATATTCTGAAGCAAGAACAATCTATTTCTACCCAAACAAAGAATAAATCGCAGTAAAACTAGATTCATCCGCGGAGTTCGATCTGAAACTCCTTTCAAGGGGAAGTAACTCAATATTGACTTTTCCTTAAGCAAAGACGAGTATCTATTTTGTTTACAAAATATTTGCGAACATGACAAGCATACAAATGTATTATATTGCAAGATATCAAAGACTGCACGTAACAGTATGTATGTAAATTTATATGTATAAAAAGGTAACAGATCCTGTTACACGCATATTGGGAATATGGTTTTAGGCCCATACATGTATATGTATGTAAGCACTTACAGTTTATAGAGAATAAGGATGCTGATAATGACAATGTCTAAGTGAAAATCAATAGCATAAATAATCACACTTACCATTCAGACAGCTTACGCTCACCACAGTCTGCCATGATCAATCAGCCACAGGTACCCAGTCATACCACGTGCTCTCATGGTTACGCCACGCTAACAACCCACGTAGAGCCGCGTGGTTGTAAATTATATGGTAGCCTCACATAATAATACTAAATAATAAATAGTGGCTAATCAAAGCTATGTAAAACACTACAAATAACCAATAGTGATTTTACCCTATATAAAATACTACATAAGAAAGCTAACGCCAATTAGCTATAGCAAATCTTACTAAGATTTACACCAAATTATCAGTTTAACATTACTGACGAAGCACATAAATCTTTTCTAGTAAGCTGTAATATATTAATAAATCGCAGCACTCGCCATACTAAAATAAACTTTTTCGGCATCAGTACCGACTACTTATAACACAAGGCTAGCGAAGCCGACTACATTCTGTAGTTAATAAAGACAACAAGCTAAAACGCGCTACAATTAAACGGATTGGCACGAGATAATTGAAGATTCTTTTAGCCACAAACAATATGAAAATACTTCGCGATTGAATTCATTTACACGCATATTATAATAACTGAATATGCCAGTGCCGGCCACGTGCTCCATTTCTTGACAATGGACCATCAACTTCCAGCCATGCCATGTCCGAATAAAGTTAGATCTAAAACCGAACGCACGCTAAATAAATAACATTTAATGAACTATATAATTATTTAAGCACGATACCAAATAGATGGTAGACCTATAGTTCTATATTCTTTCTAGCACTTTAAGGACTTCGAAATGTTGAGGAAAAATATTCTCTTAATAAATCACGTGTCCGAGGCAACTGCAGATCAACTCTGCTTCTTGCAATCGAAATTACAAAGAATATTGAGATGTTAAGCTTTGCGCGGTTAACATCCGGACAGTTTGATTGGCTGTTGTCCATCAGCGGACATGACTAGCAGTGGCGTATCCTGGTAATGCGAGCTAGGCGTGGTGCTACTTAAAACGAATATGTACGCCTACTATTTAACCCCTTCCCCTCTTAATTTAAAAACCAACTATATTCAATTATGCAATGATAGTTATTCGGCTGGAAGATAAACATTAACTAAATAATACATATTTTCACTTACAGGTTTCACTTGAAGATCAGATCTATTCTTCTTTCCTTTTGCAGAAATTTCTCTGTTACAGCATTGTAAAATGTATTCTTCATTCTAACCTTGCTCACAGCCGATTTTTACAACTCGAGAGCTGCAAGACGACCGCACGCATGTTCGTATTGTATTGACGTACCTGGCCATGACCCCGATCCACATAAACCAGTCTTCAAACGTGAAACCGAAAGGTACAGCACGCATTGTGACGGAATTACCCGAGAAACTTCGGGCGATTGCTACCAACCAATAAAAACTGCACTATAAAACGCGTCTGGGGAACTGAAACTAGATATACTCGTAGATTCTATGCGGGAAAATCTGTTATCCTGATGCGTGCGGTCCGAAAGCAAAACATTAGAAGAGAAATATTGAATAGAATAATAAATTAAATTTTTATTTTCCTTCGGGCATAGGTGTGCGTAGCACGCACAGCACACATAGAGAATACGCCACTGATGACTAGCGTTCCATATTTAGATAACGCTTGTGGCTGCTACATAATTAGACTAAGGAAATGACGGAATGGCGCTGTCACACACACACACGCGCGCACACACACACACACACACACACATACACACACACACACACACAACATATATATATATATATGATAAGAGAAAATTCGTTATAAGAAAAAAAAACCCACACACAACACCAATATTGAACTACATGAGACGCATTCCACGCTGTCGTAATTTCTAATGATTCTCCTAGTTGGTGTGTTGTATTTATTATATAATATCAGTACATGTCAATGTATTTTATATAGAATAGAGATTCTCTATAAGAATCACATTAAGATATATGTAATGTATGTATGTAATGAATGTATGTATATTCGTGCGTGCGACATATATATATATATATATATATATATATATATATATATATATATATATATATATATATATATATATATATATATATATATATATATATATATATATATATATATATATATATATATATATTTCCCACATAAAGAAATTCACAAATTAACATGGGAATCACCAAATGGTCGGGATAGAAACCAGATAGACCACATCATGATTAACGGTAGATGGAGACATGCATTACAAGATGTGAAGGTAAGAAGAGGTGCAGATGTGGGAAGTGATCACCATTTAGTAGTAGCAAAACTGAAAGTGAAACTAAGAAGGGCTGGACCAACTGTAACTACACAGAAAAGGTTTGACATCAGCAAATTGAAGAACCCCCTTACCAGAAAAGCTTTTGCGGCTGACATAAAAAAACGATATCAATTTGCCAAAAGTCAGGAAAAGACATTGACTGATGATATAGACCAGAAATTCAACACCATTTCAACAAAATATATTGAAAGCAGCAAATCATGCTTGGGATTCCAGGAAAGGAAGAAGCAAGACTGGATAACACCAGAAACATTAAACACCATAACACTGAGAAAGGAAATGAAAAGAAAGAAAACAGAAGCGAAGTCCCCCAGGTTAAAGCAACTATATAGCGAACAGTACTGTCAGCTGGAGAAGAAAGTTAAACGCCAAACCCGAGCCAACAAAAGGAATTTCCTAGACGATCTTGCAAGACAGGCAAAAGAGGCTGCACTGAGAAATAAACAAAGCACAGTATACAAAATAACTAAATTCATCAGCGGAAAACGAGGTGCAAACAATATTACATTAGTAAGAGATAAGCAAGGAAATCTCATCACGACAGCAGAGGGACAGGAAACAAGATGGGCAGAGCACTTCAGAGAAACTCTGAACAAGGAACCACCAGAGACACAATTGAATGTTCCTGAGGCTGAAAACGATCTAGATGTAAATACAGGCATTCCCCGAAAAGAAGAAATCATCACAGCAATCAAAGGGTTAAAGAACGGAAAAGCTCCTGGCCATGATAACTTAAATGCAGAGCTATTTAAGACAGACCCTGAGCTAGCAGCAGAATTATTAGAACCACTATTTGCACAAGTGTGGAAAACGGGGACAACATCATCAGAGTTGAACAAAGGAATAATTGTCAAATTTCCCAAGAAGGGAGATCTTGCAGACTGCAATAATTGGAGAGGAATCACTCTTCTCTCAGTTCCCAGCAAAATACTAGGCAGGATAATTATACAGAGAATTTCAAAAGCAGTAGACCACAAACTGAGGAAAGAACAAGCAGGATTAAGAAAGAACAGAAGATGTGTAGATCATATATTCACTCTCAGGAACATTATAGAGCAGTGCTCAGAATGGCAAAGATAGCTGTACATTAATTTTGTTGATTTTGAAAAGGCTTTTGACAGCATACATAGGGACAGTTTATGGAAAATACTGAGGGCTTATGGAATTCCAAGCTGCATAGTGTCAATCATAAAAAGCCTCTATCCCAACTTTACGTGTAGTGTTGGGCAGAGCAACCTAACCTTTGAGGTGAAGACAGGAGTACGACAGGGATGCCCCTTATCAACCACTCTATTTTTAACAGTCATAGATTGGGTGAGGCGCCAGACAACAGAGGGCAGTCCAAGAGGAATAAGATGGACTACATTTTCTTCATTGGAAGATCTGGAATATGCAGATGACATTGCACTACTAGCACATTCACATCAACACATCCAAGAAAAAACGGATAGACTTAATAAGTTTAGCCAGCAGGTGGGCTTGAACATCAATTTAAAGAAGTCAGGGGTCATGACGCTTGTAGCAAAGTTGATTTTGCTGGGGAGGTTATGATGGTATCCTAACAAAGAATGAAATCGGTGTCTGCATAAACCGTGTGAGGTCAAGCACATGTAGGCCCTGACTCTAAAAGATGATGATGATGAATTATGTGCATGGAACCTAACGCTACCTCCCTAGATCTCACACGGTCACTGTGTTGGCTCTAGGGTCTGGTGTATGATGTACCTAGTGTCTAGGGGAGAAATGATATGATGGTACACAACACAAAAACACTTTAAGTTACTATGAGGAAGTGAATAAAACCTGTGGTTAAGTTTTTCTTTAAATTAATTTTTTTGTACAATTTATTTTGCCTGTCCAGTCATATCGTTTGGACAGGTCTTTGAAAATGAGGACAAGATAGTTTACATAAAATATTAACTAAAATTGTGTGGACAATCTGCCCAAATAACTACAATGTTATTATATGTATTTCCTATTTGAATGTTCACAGCTTAAATTTATTCTTCTAAGAGAGAGAGTCACTGTGTATGAGGGGTTGTAATGTCATCATACCCCACAAAAGACCTGAGTATGACTTGAATTACCAAGGTTTATTTTAAACCGAAACTGTCAGATGTACCCAGGTCCTTAACATATCACCTGGGGTTTCTTGTTGAAAGATAGGATATTGTGTAGTTGCAGAAATATCGATATCACGTCACACACCCAAGCTCCTGCTGTTATCTCTTGACAGCATATGTAAAGTGTAGGAGACTTCTTGGCGTAATCGTCACTTCTCAAGTTTCCTGTCATCAGCTGACAACAGGAAACGAAACCTCTGCAACAAAAGGACACCCTGGCCTTTTACATCTGATCACTTATTCTTTTATTTACTTTCATACGTGGGTATGGGGTCAGCCTCGCGTGCATTTCAGGTGCACTCATCCCCTAATTTTCATGACTCCCACCATGCTGTGACCACCCCTCAGATCCCTATGGCAGATACGCCACTGTACGTTTACATAGTTTTCCTCAATAATATAATGTGGGGTAACCACATTTCATTTTATTTATTTTTCTCATCTTTTTCTTTTTAAATATAAATGCTTCAGGCATGTTGAACAGTGTTCATTGAACACAGAGGCTTACTAATATGCTCTAATACAATAATATTCAAACATAATCATGACAACATACATTAGTTAGATACATTTCAACGTGAGGACTCAACAATGTCTGCTCCCAGCACGTCCTTCACTTTTTCCCAATAGCAGTATCTAACTTTGGTAATGGGATTAAACATATTAAATTCCTAAAGCATCCTTACCACAAATCAAGAAATATAAACAAATGACGCTGACTTTGCAAAGAAATGGCCTCAGTTTCCTCTGCTCCGTCCAGACTGTGAAATACTCATATAGTTATTTACTTTACTTTTAAATTTAACACAGCTGTTCTCAGCGTATCTGAATCAAAATACAGTTCAACTGGCAATGAATAGTGAAAGCTTTTTGCTAATATTTAGTAGCACTGGCCAATCGAAAGCTTGCGACTACCAGAATTCAAATGCAGTTTTTTGAAAAACCAAAAATAATTCCAAACATACTCTGCGTCTGGTAGTCGATTGGCCAGCCTGCTTTAGTTATGCCAATGCAAAACGATGTTAGTTTTTGGTAACAATTTTCCTACCGCTCCCCTCTCCTTCTATACTCTTGTTACCCAAGCTAATTTGAATTTCCTCAATGCCTCTCTTCTAAGCCGGTGTCCCCACTAACGTTAAGAAAAAAACAAGCAGAAACAACAGTCCGTCTGGTCGTGCGTCCGTAGACATTTAGTATTTTCTCAACCATTTGGGTAATACTGGGACTATCATATTATTTAAAACACATTCTTGCTCAGTGAATTCTAAGCTATACTACCATATATTTTTTATGTTCAGTTTCTTTATGGTTTTAGATTTTCAATTTTGTCACCGGTCATCGTCAAATAAATATTTTACACAAGACGGCCATCTTCCCCTCTCGCTAGCATGTATTTTTCAAATAACTAACTTGTTTTAGTTACGTCAGAAATGCTACCGCGAGGATGAAAATAAAATTGTCTGCGTGTTTTGCTTTGGCTGGCTTTATCGCAGCGTGTATATATGCATGGCAGAATGTGTCAGGATAGGCGGGTTGTGCATGGCGGGTTAAGAATTGGCGTTAATAATTTGTTTTGTATCGTGTAACACTACCAAAAAATGTAAGGATTACTACTAAATTTGCGTTAAAGTTGACAGAATACGTTAATTCAGATAGCTATTTTGCGGCACACTTCCTCCAAATCGTTAATTATACGTCTTGGCTGCAAAGTGTATGCAGCAGATCTGGTAAAATGTTGGTAGTACGTTTTCGAAACCGAAACTAAAACGCGTGTTAGATTATTTTTTTTTCGTGGAATCGTTCTATAGGCTTTCTTCTTCTTCTTCTTCGATCCTTAACCACCGACCGTCAAAGCAGTCAGTGGCCATCACGCCTAGTGGCGTCTTGTAGGGCAACAACAAATTGATTCCACTTTGCACGGTCGGTGGCCATCCTTCGTACAGTGCCCCAACTCTTGTTCATTCTTTGCATCTCAGCCTCCACAGTCCTCCGCCAAGTTGTTTTTGGTCGGCCTCTCTTTCGCTTTCCTTCAGGGGTCCAAAGCATAGCTGTTCTTGTGATGGCATCGGGGTCTCTTCTGAGGACATGACCAACCCAGCTCCAGCGTCTGCCAGCTAGGATGGTGTGCATGTCCTCTTGCTTGCTACGAGTAAGCAGATCTTGGTTGGTGATGGTATTCGGCCAAAAGATGTGGTGAATTTTTCTTAGGCATGTTGTGTGAAAAGAGGACAATTTTGACATTTCCTTCTCTGTGACTCCAGCATTCCGCACCATAGAGAAGCACAGAAAGCACGCAACTCTGGTATAATCTTAATTTTGGGCTTGTGCTGTATTGGGAGGACTTCCAGATGTTATTTAGGCTAAAGAAGGCTGTTCTTGCCTTATTCATTCTGATGTTGATGTCTTTGCCTGCCCCACCGTCTGGTGTTACTATGCTTCCTAGGTATGTGAAGGTATCTGTCTGTACCAATTGCTGATTCCTTACTGATATGGGCTCAGGGTTGCTCACATTGAGCGTCATGACCTCAGACTTCTTTAAATTGATGTTCAAGCCCACCTGCTGGCTAAATTTATTAAGTCTATCCGTTTTTTCCTGGATGTGTTGATGTGAATGTGCCAGCAGTGCAATGTCATCTGCATATTCCAGATCTTCCAATGTAGAAAATGTAGTCCATCTTATTCCTCTTGGACTGCCCTCTGTTGTCTGGCGCATCACCCAGTCTATGACTGTTAAAAAAGAGTGGTTGATAAGGGGCATCCCTGTCGTACTCCTGTCTTCACCTCGAAGGTTAGGTTGCTCTGCCCAACACTACACGTAAAGTTGGCATAGAGGCTTTTTATGATTGACACTATGCAGCTTGGAATTCCATAAGCCCTCAGTATTTTCCATAAACTGTCCCTATGTATGCTGTCAAAAGCCTTTTCAAAATCAACAAAATTTATGTACAGCTGTCTTTGCCATTCTGAGCACTGCTCTATAATGTTCCTGAGAGTGAATATATGGTCTACACATCTTCTGTTCTTTCTAAATCCTGCTTGTTCTTTCCTCAGTTTGTAGTCTACTGCCTTTGAAATTCTCTGTATAATTATCCTGCCTAGTATTTTGCTGGGAACTGAGAGAAGAGTGATTCCTCTCCAATTATTGCAGTCTGCAAGATCTCCCTTTTTGGGCAATTTGACAATTATTCCTTTGTTCCACTCTGATGGTGTTGTCCCCGTTTTCCACACTTGTGCAAATAGTGGTTCTAATAGTTCTGCTGCTAGCTCAGTGTCTGTCTTAAATAGCTCTGCATTTAAGTTATCATGGCCCGGAGCTTTACCGTTCTTTAACCCTTTTATTGCTGTGATGATTTCTTCTTTTCGTGGAATGTCTGTATTTACATCTAGATCGTTTTCAGCCTCAGGAACATTCAATTGTGTCTCTGGTATTTCCTTGTTCAGAGTTTCTCTGAAGTGCTCTGCCCATCTTGTTTCCTGTCCCTCTGCTGTCTTGATGAGATTTCCTTGCTTATCTCTTACTAATGTAATATTGTTTGCACCTTGTTTTCCGCTGATGAATTTAGTTATTTTGTATACTGTAGGCTTTAGCACTGCACAAAAGGCAGCGTTGCTGGCGTGTGAGAGCATCACCGTCAGACACAATGGGGCTGGTTTTATATATTATCATTTTATGACTAAAATCTTACTGAAATGAGCGATTATTCTCGCAGATTTTACTACAATGCTCAATGTGAGCAACCCTGAGCCCATATCAGTAAGGAATCAGCAACTGGTACAGACAGACACCGTCACATACCTAGGATGCATAGTAACACCAGACGGCGGGGCAGGCAAAGACATCAACATCAGAATGAATAAGGCAAGAACAGCCTTCTTTAGCCTAAACAACATCTGGAAGTCCTCTCAATACAGCACAAGCACAAAATTAAGATTATATCAGAGCTGTGTGCTTTCTGTGCTCCTCTACGGTGCGGAATGCTGGAGAGTTACAGAGAAGGAAATGTCGAAATTGTCCTCTTTTCACACAACATGCCTAAGAAAAATTCACCGAATCTTTTGGCCAAATACCATCACCAACCAAGATCTGCTCACTAGGAGCAAGCAAGAGGACATGCACACCATCATAGCTGGCAGACGCTGGAGCTGAGTTGGCCATGTCCTCAGAAGAGACCCCGATGCCATCACAAGAACAGCTATGCTTTGGACCCCTGAAGGAAAACGAAAGAGAGGCCGACCAAAAACAACTTGGCGGAGGACTGTGGAGGCTGAGATGCAAAGAATGAACCAGAGTTGGGGCACTGTACGAAGGATGGCCGCCGACCGAGCAAAGTGGAATCAATTAATTGTTGCCCTACAAGACGCCACTAGGCGTGATGGCCACTGACTGCTTTGACGGTCGGCGGCTAAGGATCAAAGAAGAAGAAGATATGTATATATATATATATATATATATATATATATATATATATATATATATATATATATATATATATATATATATATATATAGATATATATATAGATATATATAGATATATATAGATATATATATATATATATATATATATACACACACACAATAAATCTGCAGCAAATAACATGCAAAGACGTTTTCTTTTCAGCCGTCTAAAAGGTGATTAAAAAAGTAAACAAACAAATAAAACGTAACAAATAACTACGTTCTGAAATTTCAGGTATTTCAGCTGGAGTCTACATTTGATCTCAAACGGTATTTGTCCAGTTCGGAAAGAGCTGGTTTGGCAGCAACCCTGCATCTAACAGAAACACAGGTCAGTGTTGTATATTTTTTTAATGCTTCTTTGTCTTGCTTGCTGATTTTTGAAATACTGTACCTTTTACTGCACATTGAGATGTTAGATTTATACACAACAAGAAAAATAACACCCCAAATCTTATACTAGGTCACCCACATATGACGTCATGCAGTGAGGAGGGCGGTTTAAAAAAAAAAAATGTGACGTCACACAAACATACAAGTGAAGTTCGCTTATTTCATAAATTATGTTGTGATAAGATCTCTATGGTGTTGTTTGCTCCACTGTAGTGTATGGAATGTCAACTTGACTTACGCAGTGGTGTGTAGACATGGATTGAGTGTATAATGTGCGAATGTTAATAAGGGTTCGTGGTGTTGACAAATGTTCTTTTCTCACACTCATGTATGACTGGAAGTCATCGACACCAACGACTGTGTACCTTTTCTAAAGTTTAATTGGACGTACACACTCGACAGCACAGATAGTGACAAATCACAGGTTGGCATAATACATCATGGTACAGTGGATAACTGGTCTTGCAATGTTATGTTACATGGGCACTCATGTGGAATAATAGTATCAAGGACTGTCAGTAGCCAAGCCCTCAGTATCGCCCATACATATATATCATCTGACTTCACTGACTGAGCACGTCAGCTTATAAACAATATTTCAGATGGCTTCTAAACCTAATCTCGTCTAGCGACGATTCTTCAACATAATGTTCAGCACATATTTTTCCATATAATAATATTGAACCGCTAATAACGGGTTCTCATGTGTAGCAGTGATCTCTGGACTAAACAAGCGATAATACGGGCATCCCTTTTCTCTTCTTGAAAGTCACTACATGTTTTGGTTCCAAGATGGCTTCACTCGTGAGCTGTCACTCACGTTTGGATACAGATAATGAATCTGTCCTAAAGTTAGTCATTCATAAAACATTTCATTGCTCTGTAGATTTGATCATGAACAATTGACTGCAATCTACAGGATATAGTGCTGCTAGGAATCGAAGTCGTTTTCATCGAGTCAAATATATTCTCTTAGACATTCAAATCGTACCTATCGAAAATGGTGGCTTCGTACGAGAGTTCATAAGAGTGTCTATTATTACCTTGGTATCAGAAATATGAAAATGCCATTCCTTGGCAATACGAATAAACACTGGGGTAAAGCATACACGATAGGTCTAGACGACTATCACTTTCCCCACCAATACTGAGATCACTTTTTCCCGGCGACAAGCCGACATAGAAAACACAGTCCCTATCGGGACGAAGCCAAATCACACCACACTCTAGCGACACATCCGCCGAATAGCCTTTGACCTCTCTAGAGACAACAGAACATATAGTTCGACTTAGATATGTAAAGATATACAGATATAAGACAGACTCGTCCTACTCAGACAAACAATACACATAAATTCAGGCCATAGATATTCTGAAGCAAGAACAATCTATTATTACCCAAACGAAGAATAAATCGCAGAAAACTGGACTCACCCGCGGAGTTCGATCGAAGAGACGGCACAACTTTCAAGGGAAGTAACTCAATAATGACTTTCCCTTAAGCACTATTTTGTTTACAAAATATTTGCGAACATAACAAGAATACCAATGTATAATATTGTAAGATATCCAAGACTGCACGTAACAATCTTACCACACCTCCCGGGAAAAAAAAAAAAAATGGAACTTTTTTTTTTTTTTTGAAATACATCTAGGAGCAACGTACAATAGGCTCACAACGCATGAATAATGCGCAGATGAAAATATCAGGAATACCTATAACGCCTAATATGAGGCTAAGTCGACTTATGGAGCGACTGGTGAGAATGTGTCTCATAAACTGAGAGAAATTATTTCTCTACAAGTATATTTTTCCAGGAAGGTGTCATCAAAGTATAATACAATTCTGGCAATTACACAATGCCTAAAAAATTCATATCATCATTTCGCATTAGATATCTTAAATTTATGATTTATGAAGAAAAAAATCATCAAAGCACAGCGGTGAATAAACATCAATGAACCGCTATGTAGTGTGATACAATCATTATATTATTAAATTACAAATGTGTATCTATCATGATATAGAAAAGGAACTACTATAGAACTAGACATATCAAGAAGTCTAAGCCCTAATAGTTATGTGGAATCATGTGGGCATCTTGACAGAATGTCTGCCATCACATTATCTGATCCACGAATAGCTCGCACAGAGAAATGAAAAGGTTGAAGAGCAATTGCATATCGAGTAGACCTCGAGCTCTTCAAATTCTTACTCTGTATAGCAGTAAGAGCTTTTTGGTCGGTTTCTACTATGAAATGTGCGCCTAGAAGGAATCTCTGTAGTTTGAGGATCGACCAAACCATAGCTAATAGCTCACGGTCTAAAACCGAATAATTCCTTTCTGCCGCATTAAGTTTTCTGGAAATATACATTACAGGATGCAGAGTTCCAGAGTACTCTTGCATTAGTGCCGCTCCAATCCCAGTGGATGAAGCGTCACTACGAAGAACGAATGTCTTATCTTTAGTGGGTAGCACTAAAATAGGTGGTGTTGAAAACAGTGTTTTAATCTTATCCAGAGAGCATTGGCATTCCTGAGACCAGTGGACCACATTAGGCGAACCTTTCTTTAGAAGTGTTGAGAGAGGTGCCATGATAGAGGATAGATTCTGAATGAATCTGCCATAAAATTGAATAAGACCTAACAGACTTCTCACCTGTTTTTTTAGTCTTAGGGATTGAGATGTTAAGTATCTTACTAGTATTATGGTCCTCTGTCTTTAGGAAACCATGACCAACTCGGTGGCCTAGGAAAGAAATTTCGCTAAAACCAATATAGGCTTTAGAGGGTTTCGCTGTCAGGTTGTGCTCACGCAAAGTAGACAGCAATTCATCTAACCCCGAATAGTGATCTTCCCAAGTATCGCCGAAAAGACAGATGTCGTCTAGATATGCAATGACATCTGACCGATAAGATAGGATTCGGCGCATCATGCGTACGAATGTAGCTGGTGCGTTCATAAGACCGAAAGGCATAAAATTCCATTGGAACAAACCTCTAGGTGTTGAAAAAGCCGTGAGAGGTTTGGCGCGTTCAGATAAAGGAACTTGCCAATATCCTTTAGACAAATCAAGTTTAGTGAAAAAATGAGATTTGGAGAGTCGAGTAAGTAGCTCTTCCAGTAAAGGCATAGGTTCGGCATCGAACTTCGTTACTTGATTCAATTTTCGATAGTCAACGCAAAGACGTATGTTATTGTCTTTTTTACGAACAATAACCATCGGCGAAGAATATGCAGAGGTGGATGGTTCGATTATTTTCAAATCTATCATCTCATCCAACTCTTTCTCGACCTGTGCTTGAAAATGTATAGGTATAGGATACGGTCTAATCCTAATAGGAGTATGGTCAGTTAGAACAATGTCATGTTCAATGACATGCGTTTGTCCAGGGATGTCAGTGAGTACATCCTGAAATGTTTGCAACATAGTTGAAACTTGTCGCTGTTCTCCTAGAGACAAATCAGGGGAGACAGTAACGTTCTTCCATGATTCACTAGAATGAAGTGGGATCATTGGAAGAGGAAGATTTACATCTGAAAAACTTGTTTCCTCATCCTGTATCACGGACAGTGATGAGTAATGACCATGTGGTACTGGAGAATTGTCCGTTGCTTGGAAAATGGGTTGCAAATAATCCGGACGTTCATGGAATTCAGTAAGCATATTGATGTGGAAGGTTTTATGCTTCCCATCAATATCGACAATATAGTCGACATCGGAAATTTTCGATATTATATCGTACGGACCTTTCCAAGAAATAAGTAATCTGTTTTCCCTACAAGGTAGTAATACAAATGCTTTGTCACCAGGACAAAGTTGTCGTAAGCATCTCTTCTTATTGGCAAATTGCCTTGCCTTCTGTTTCGCAAATTCAGAAGAAGAAGTTGCTAATTTGCATGCTTCGATAATCTTTTGTCTCAACGCGATGACATATTCGTAGGATGACTTTGTGTCATCGTCAATATTGTCAGATGTAATGAGATCGTGAAGCAACGACATAGGGCCACGCGGACGCGCGCCAAAGACGAGTTCAAAGGGAGAAAATCCTGTATGTTCATTGGGTACCTCTCTGTAAGCGAAGAGGGCCGCAGGTAAAACTCTGTCCCAGTCTTGAGGATGATCCTCAGTTATCTTCCCCAGTAAATTTTTAAGTGTTCTATTAAGGCGTTCGACCATACCATTAGACATTGGATGGTAGATACTACTTAAAGATCTATCTATCTGCAGAGTAGACATTACTTGAGACATGGTATCTGATATTAGTTGGGTGCCATGGTCTGACAATATCTCTCCGGGGAACCCCAGACGAGAAAATATAAGCCAAAGAGCATCTGCAATATCAGCAGTAGTAATGCTCTTCAGAGGAATAGCCTCTGGCCAACGTGTGCACATATCAACACACGTCAAGATAAACTGATGTCCTCTGGCAGACTTGATCTTAAATGGACCAATTATGTCTATGGCCATTTTTTTGGAACGGCCGAATAGGAATGTCCGCCGCCTGAATGGGTGCAGCATGCCGTGGACCTTTGGATTTAACTTCCTGACATACTTTACAAGATCGACAATAAATCCGTATGTCCTTGTTTACCAATGGCCAAAAGAAAGCCGCAAGGACTCTTGACTTAGTACGGGAAAAACCCATGTGTCCAGCACACTGAGAGTCGTGAGCGTGCTGCAAAATTTTAACTCTCAAATTCTTGGGAACCAGGATTTGAGAATGACTTGACGTAATGGAGTCTTGAACCATACGTACAAGTACGCCATTCTTCTTTGTAATCCACGATTTACGACTTGTGTCTTTATTCGGATCACCTTTAGTTGCAAGAATGAAGAATTTCTTCAGAGTGGGATCATCTTCTTGCTGTTTTATAAACGAGTCACGAGAAATTACCAAGGGATTATCTTGGTTATGCACTTCATTATCTTCAGTAGATGAAGTTTGAGGCATATTAAGAGCCTGAGCTCTAGTGACTACAGCGTTAGCAATCTGCATGTTTTGCCTTTCCCACGTGGAAATTTGTTGCGGAGTGCATTCTCTGACTCCGTGAATGCGACCGATGATGAGGTCAGCGATCGGATTCGGAAGAAGACATGCGTGTACATCTCCTGTAAAGAAAGGAGTAGCAATCCTAATGATAGCAGTAGAGTATTTCTCTAATGTGCCGCCAAATGTTACACATTTGACTACTTGTCCAGTGGCACGGGAAGGATCTACGAGTGACTGCCTAACACCAATTGTGGTGCATCCAGAATCAAATAGCACAGAGACTGGATTGTTATTCACTAAACCCTTATGTAAGACAAGAGAACCTCTTCCATCATGCGCGACTGATGCCGGAAGAGCAGGAAGAGGATGGCCACAGCTTAAAGTAGACACTGTGGTTGGCTCAAATAGCGTTTTGCATTGGGGGCACTGAGATGCTCTCCCAAAATCAAAAGCGGCACATGCCATATTACTAGCATCATTATTATCTTTACTCTGTTTATAGGCTTCATTGGACTCTTGTTGTGCAGAGTTTGCCTGAAAATGTGGTTTATGTCTTTTGTATTGAGATCTACCTCGGTTATTATCACCTCTGTAGTTATTGTTACCTCTATTGTAACCCCTATTTGGGTTTGAGTCATAGTTCCCTTGGTTACCATTATCATATTCATTATAATGAGTATCTCTGTAATTATGATCTTGTTGACTCCAAGACGGATAACCCTGATAGTTTCTATAATTACTTCCTCTACGGAAATTCCTATAATTATGACCACCCCTGTGTCGAGAGCTATCAGCTCGTCTCCAGTTCTTTGAAGAAGAACCCTGAAATGATTGGTTACCTTGGTTTTGATAACTATTATGGTTACCTTTTTTATCAAATCTGTTTTGAGGTCCCTGAAATCTGTGTGAATAATTGGGATTGTATGGTGTTGCTGAAGCAACTGGCATACTCTCCTTAATCTTAGTGTTGCCAAAAGTCACGTCGGGGTGTGCAGTGACATATTGGGAACAATATTCTTCCATTTCTTTTAGAGATTTGGGTTTACGCTCATGTATAAATTCAAGGAAAGGTTTGTTCACACATGACATAATCTTATCTCTGAGCAACAAATCCATAAGTCCTTCATACGTTTTTTCTGTTTTGGAAAGCTCAATCCAACGATCAACTGTGAGACGTGCCTTTGCAGTGAATTCTGAGAATTCTACACCCGTCTCAGGCACCATCGTTTTAAATAAAAGGCGATAGCCTTCCTCACTTAGCTGATATTTTTTTATCAAAGCCGCCCTAATGACATCATAATTATCCTTATCTGCTTCTGCTACAAGGCATAATCTAGTCAAAGATTCACCTTTCAAGTTTTCTGATAATTGATTAGCGTATTGTGATTTATCCACATTATGTGTACGACAAGAACGTTCAAATCTATCCAGCCAGAATGTAATATCGTCACTGGACTGATTGAACGGTGGAACCTTAACCTTGTAAGTAGAAGGTTTACCATTACCACTAGATGCCTGATTAACATTACTCATACTTGTCAATCTCAATTTCTCTAACTCAAATTCATGTTCTCTTATTGCTTTTTCTCTTCAGCATCTAATCTTTTTTGTTCAGCCTCCCTGTCTAATCTTTTTTGTTCAGCTTCCCTGTCTAATCTTTTTTGTTCAGCTTCACTGTCTAATCTTTTTTGTTCCGCAGCAGCTTCTCTTTCTAATTTTTTTTGTTCAGCTTCACTGTCTAATCTTTTTTGTTCCGCAGCAGCTTCTCTTTCTAATTTTTTTTGTTCAGCTGCAGCTTCTCTTTCTAATTTTTTTTTTTGTTCAGCTTCAAATCTCCTTTCCTCCACCTGCATCTGCAATTTCTTTTGTTCAGCAGCAGCCTCAGCTTCTCTTTCTAATCTTTTCTCTTCTGCCATAGCTCTTCTCTCTTCTGCAGCTAATGCTTTGTCATATTGAGCAACAGCCCATTGTTCTAATTGTTGACCAGTCTTATCAAGGGCTTTCCCTTGTGTAATGAAGTATTCCAATGTAGACATGATGTCTAACAATAATACTAATCACCTGAAATAATAATAATACCACAAGTTCTTAATGACTTGATTAATCAGTATACTATCTCAATATCTGTGGGTCACAAGCCTTTAATAAGGTCTTGTATAATAGTAATAATAATCAGGTACTGGTTTATACCATAATCCAAGTGCAGTGCACAGGCAATTGTGTCTTATGAAATATACCTATATAAAACATATGTCAACCAACAGAATACATAAAGTACAAATAGGACTGACAATACAAGAACGTTTGCAGAAATCAAAATAAATCAAATAGGGAAATCAATGAAAATAATCACTGAATCTGCAAAGAATAACAACACAAATGACGTCACAATATATGAATATAAATTGTGAATAGAACTGAAAGATAGAAAAGGTTAGACCAACAAATTACAAACAAATCAAAACAAAACTAAAGAACAAAGAAATATTACAAAAATAACAATAATTACAGACTTCACAGCTAACACAAAAGCAACAGTTGTCGCAGCAAATTTTCAATCAAGAAAATTGCACCTATAGAAAACGCCCACAACGGACCCTCTATGACGTGGGATATTCTGTTGTGAGGACGCCGCCCAACCTTAAACACAACCCGCTGACATAGAAACTAACATACTATACAAACAAATAACATGTAAACATAAATATATATAAATTATGTGTATGATAGTATGTGTTGCAAAATAGGCTCAGTTTTACAGTAATGGCAAAGTTATTTTTATGAAAATAAACAACCTGCCACTTTATTCAATTAAACATTCTGGCCTTAAATATTAAAGTTCATATACAGAAAACAAGAAGATCCATCGATGAAAATAGGACTTCTTAGTTCACTAATACTGTCTTCCTGTTGATATTGACAAGAATTGATCCAACTGTTCTGTGAAACTCTGTAATGTCTAATGTAAAAATGTCAACAACGCTGACCTACATACTGCATTCACTTGACAGGTCACGTGACGAAGTGTTGACAAAGAGCAAACCAATACTGCAAGTGTGTCATATCAGCCACAGGAAACGGTCTGGTATCGGTAATCTGTTGACTTCTGAACTAAAGTTTAATTGGACGTACACACTCGACAGCACAGATAGTGACAAATCACAGGTTGGCATAATACATCATGGTACAGTGGATAACTGGTCTTGCAATGTTATGTTACATGGGCACTCATGTAGATTAATATTATAATGGACTGTCAGTAGCCAAGCCCTCAGCATCGCCCATACATATAAATCATCTGACTTCACTGACTGAGCACGTCAGCTTATAAACAAAATTTCAGATGGCTTCTAAACACAAATCGCGCTAGCGACGATTTCTTCAATCATTTGTTCAGCACAAAATATTTTTGTTTCCATATTAATAATATTGAACCGCTAATAACGC
>JAMPIV010011408.1:0-227956 GCA_024509875.1 Oreohelix idahoensis
ACAAGTGAGTGGATTATACAACGAACATCCTTCCGTCACTTTCACTCGGTTCTTCCATCAGGGCCCTGATATACTTTCTTACCTAAAACTTGATGTAGTTCACAGTCTGGCGCAACCTTAGGACACTTCTTTACAGTGAATCTGTATTCTTTGGATAAAGCGAATCCCAGCTCTACAATTACAGGTTTATTCCACTGCTTTCGGGGAGCATTCACTTCACCAGTTAAATTTTGATTACTGTTAATGTCACTTGAATCAGGTTGGATAAGAAGTCTAAACGGGCACACAGAGTCATAAAAAAACACGAGGATTTCCTTAAATTTGGAAAGATGACCAGTGGACAACTTCTTTCAACAGATAGCCTTGTTTCACTATTCACTCTTTCGCCAAAAAATATGTCGGGGAAAATGTTAATGTTTGTGATTGAAATTATTCTCGCCGCCAGTCAGCAATTTTACATTAGAGTTTATGGAAGAAATTAAGATCTGGTTCACAGGCCCAGTATTGATCATTACAGTCTTTGAAAACCCGTTAGTGGGATATAGTATTTCTGTCTAACTCTGTTTGCATAGGCACTGTCAGATCAGTGTTACTTGAGAAACCCACGTGGTTCAAAATAAGGACTGTCTATTTCTTCACAAGTATGAACTCTTATTAAATGCTGGTAAAGTTCGGATCACCCCAGTATTTCACTGTATAAAAGGAAAAGCACATATAAATCATTTACCTATTATGTACTCAATATAACTTACATTTTAAATAGCAAGCCTACAGCTTGACTTATTATTTAAACTTCCGGTGAAATAAGTTATATAAAATCGATCATCAGGAATTAGGAATATGGTGCGTATTCCGTCAAAACTCACTGATGTCGCGTCTAGCATTTATAAGTTTGTTATTAAAACAGTTTCGACTGAGTATTAGCCGTTACATTAAATTCCTTATAGCTACTAGTTTAGTAAGCTAAAGATATAATTTATTATGTATTTCCACTGTAACTCGTCGACTCAGAGAATATAACAAACGATAAATTAAGCACTCTGTTCAAAAGAAACTAGTTAAAATGAAATGGGCGATTTAACGCTTTAACCACTTTCCAAAATACTAGATATCTATTTTATAATCTCACCACAGCACTACGGTAACACCACGACTAGGATAATTCACTAGATAGGTATTTAGAAGCTCGTCACAAATCTGACGAGAACTATGAAATTTGCTATACAAGCTTCATTCGCTAGCACGCGTGTTTCCGTCTACTGAAGATGTTGAAGACTGAAATGAAATCAGATTTCAGCTCCTGGGTGGATATTGAAAACAGGGGCAAACAATCCCACATTTTCTCAAACTCCGAAATCATCTCCCCTTTCCCGTGTAAAACACCTTACGTTTAACATTACCATTACTAGACGTCCTTCATAACTGACACTTATACTACTTCGCACCTCACGCTGACCGGGCCAACAGTGAGCCGTGTCAGCTGGGATTTCCAGACGACAGATGTCTGAAACTGCGACTATAAGGTGTAAATATTCGCTCCTGCTTAAGTGATCGGCCGATGCAACTACTTGTTGACCGGTGAAAATGCAGACGGATGTCGGCTCTCTCCTAGCATTCTCACGCGTTTACGTCGAGAATCAAACTCAGGAGTGTCGTGTCATCTGAAGGTGCAGACCCAAGTCGGCTCGATGTCTGAGATGGACTGCAACTAAATCGCACTTCACGTCTGACTGACATCTATGTAATAGAATTACGTATCCCAGTATGAGAAAACACAAGGTAAAGTTTGAGAATACTGAAGAGAATATTTTTCGCAACCGAGTGATGCGAAAAATACAGGAAAAACAAGTACGGAAAGATAATAAAATAAAAGGATTCGGGTGAGAGAATAGGAAGAAGATGGAGGCAATTTAATGATATAAAGACCTACGTGACAGTTACAACGCCTCTGCAATTCCAACAGTAATCTTTTTCTATACAATAGGATAGGTGTTATGCTCCTTGATGACTATTATATATAATTTTGTAGTTCTACACCTCTCTGATAGGCTATCATATGATGGATCAATCTCTAGGCTTTGCCTAAGTCTGCCATCGACTCACTTACTTACAGTCGTATGTTAGTATCTCACATTCAAACGTTATTTTAAATAAAATGGTTAATAAATTCAATCTTACCACAATTTCAATGAATATTACACACAAACAACGATGACTGGCAGATCTGGCCCAAGTTTATCACTGCCCTGTCCAGAAGTTTATAATATTTGTATTTAGAATTACACTTCTGCTCTCATCGTCTCGTGGCAAGATTTTTTTGAGAAATGGCGTCCTAGCCTAACACTTTTTCCCCAGTATCAACTAAGCTGGCCAATAGAAGCAGACGACTATTAATTTTAAATCGAACTTTAATAAAACAATTCCCAAAATACTACGTTTACTATTACAAGTATATTTTTAGTGTTAGGTTAACCAATCCCCTCTCGCCTTCCTTTAAACTACAGCCAATCAAAATCTTGGTACCTTTTAGTCCTATTTACCCAAATCTTTTTTTTCAAAATATGTTATGAAAAAATTAAGCATGCGTGATCTTTTTTCTCGTCAGTCCGTCTTACCATATATAATATTATTGCCATTATTTTGGTTATTTTTTGTACTAGTGGGTAACTGACACCATATTATTGCCCAGGACATCATAAGGCATCCGAATATATAATTTTTATGGCCCTATGTATTATGGTTCATAATTCCATATTTTTTCTATGTTAGTCTTCAAATCTAGAAACTACCACCTGTTCCATTCTTTTTCTAACTATTTTCAACCTAAATACGAGAATCTTCCGTAGTACGTTAGAATTACGTCATTCCTTATAAGAGCTAAGGTTGTTTACATGACAAATTGACAAACATTTTTTAATTTTGTATCGTAATTTGAAAAGTTCCCAAGGCTATGTTGCTCGAGTTGGCTTTTGTGAAATCCACGCGAGACTGCGTTCTCTAGGTTCTGTCTTTCCATCACTCCCCTCTTTTATTCTTTCACTCTCGTCTTGTCAATCCGACTTGACCTTGCAAAAGTGTTACATTTATTCTCAAGGACTAATTTTTCGAAAAGACAGTATCTTTCATTCGTCTATTAGGTTTATCAGAATCGACATGCGGGCGGGCGTAGGAGAGTACTACGCTGGACTCAATTTTTATTTTCTATCCTATTTTTGACTTTATGCACTAGAATATTATCTAATTTAGTTATTGTATTGAGAATATCGTCACACTTTCCCTCCTCATACATATAAATATAAGTTTAACTACACACACACACAGCTATGTGACAACAAGACACACAAACGTGAGAAACTACGGTTAATTGGGTATGGGCCTGACCAACACACAAAGGTAAGTTTTCTTTGTTGTTTATTATCATTAAACGTGACAACATCAAATATGTAAAGAAAGATCAAATAAAATCAGATTTACATACATATGAAATAGCCGAATAAATGTGCCTTCCTTCTATTGAGAAAAGAACCCAAAAAGTTAATACCCCAAAGGTCAAAGGTTAGCATTATGTTACAGAATAGACAGTAAAGAAACAAGTTCCTACTATATGCTACAAGGTAAAGTAAACAAGTTAAACAAAATCCAATGTTGGTAAAGTTCCTTTAACAAAGAAAAATATTAACTCTATCTGTCATACAGTGGCCACTCAATCACGCTTACCTCTTGGTGATATCTCTTGGAATATCTAGAACTCTAAGTGAATTATAATGGTAAAAGCTTAACACTTTAACACGTAACACTAATTTCTATTACCAGAAAATCATAATGAAAGATCCCCACGAATGCTATTAACACATTTAGCGAAATGGTTCTAGAACTGCGTGCTTAGACTATCCAAAAATTCTGAGTGACAACTGATAGGAGGTTTAAGAAAACACAATTTATATATCATCATGTTTCCCTGATCTATAGATGATGTTACTTTTCACACTATTGTGTATAACAGAATCAGAAACATGAGTTCCGCAGATAAAAGTTTACGGTCGGCTTTTCTCTGGCGTTCAACCGCCATCAAAAGACTTATATCCATGTAACGGGGTTCTCGAATATTTTGCCCGCTTCTGAAGATCAAAGAGCCCAGGGGTTTTTCTGACTCGCCTGAGTACGAACTTCAAAGCGTACTCGGGGAAAGATTTTGCCCGTGAGTCTACTTCAAAGATACTATGTTATTTACGTGCGGTCTGTCAGGTATCGTATGATTGACAGATAAGCTTGCGTGATGAGACCAGGTAACCAAACCTGATTTGCTACCTGTTATGACGGGCAGGTCACGAAAGTTGGTAAACATTGCGTTAGCTCGTGTTAAACACAGAAAAAGAGGTAGGACTAAAAAGTGATTAAACACAGACTGTAAATGTATGGTTTTGTTAGCAAATCATAGAACGCTAACGGGATTACAAAGACTGTCAGATTACATGTAGGCTCTATTTCCATTATACGTCACAATCAGCAAAACCATTACTTCCTTCACTAGACTCAATTTCGACAGTGTCACTGTCAGAGTATAAATCGTGCCCTTATTCAATATTCACATATGATTAGGGCATTCGGTTAACATCCTGATCAAATAATCAGTCGCTTCTCACATCCCACAGCAAATATTCGACCGCCCGGAAAGCCTTAGGGTTTTAAAAAAAATAACTGAAATAATATTTTAAAAAAATTCTAAAATAAATTCTACAAAAACCGAAGCATTTTAATGTAAGCCTATGGGAATTATATTTATAACACAGGTCTCTGGATACCGAAATCTTGTTGCTACTTAGCATCGTAATCAAATAATAAGTCATATATCAACTCCCAAAACAAATATTCTACCGCCCGGAAAGCCTTGGCTTTAATAACAATCACGAAAAATTATATCGATCGCCTCTTTAATAAATCAGGAAAACAGAAGCATTTTAATTTAACAGAAAACTATTTATAATTCAGGTCACGCTAAATACTGAGATCTCGTTGCTACTTAGCAACTACCAACAACAGTAATAAAGACTTTCCTGGCGAACGAAAAGTCACACTTTGTTTTTAAAGGATTGAACGTGGCGCACATTGGGCACGAAGGCCTGTCTGACATTCTACCCTTCCTTTCCCTCATCTTCTATATTAAATTCATTTATTCTCACATGCAGTTTACATTTAAATGGGGTGATTTCAAGCGTTTTAAACAGGAAGTGTTACGCTGAAAGGGAACAAAAATGCAGAAAGCCAAGATAATTCCAGTGCTATGCGGGAATTGAGAATCGACGAAAAACTCATTCGACTTATAATCGGGTATTTAAATTTGAACGTCCTAAAGTTTAGGTGTCGACTTATAGTCGGAACGACTTATACTCGGAACGACTTATACTCGAGAATATACGATAGTTTCTACACTTATTCTATCCTTGTTCGGTATTTAGAACTTATGTTCTTCCCTAGCTCCTCTACACATTCCTACTTTGTCACATATGTGCTTGGATTAGGAAATTTCTCAAATTATTTAAATAGAAGACAAAAGGAGTGAGAGTTTAAGTGAGAGAGGATTGTGATAGAAAGACTGATTTGATTGGAAAGAGATGCATGCAAGAAAAAGCTATTGAATTGTCATTACATGTTTTAACATTCATTTGAATTTTATGAGTGGAATATGAAAATTATGAAATTCTTTCTGGAGATCATGACTTAATACTTCTCTGTGTTATACAGTTCAAAGGGTATTTCTATTTTCAACAACGAAGGTATATCATCATCACCTTTCAGTTCCCCAAGGAGCATAGGCCTTCAACAAACTTATGCCAAGTCTTCTTGTCCCGTGCCATCAGCTCAAGGTTTTTCCATGTCTTCTTTATGCCCATCATGTCTGTCTTTCATGTGCTCCTTTGTCTCTGTCATGAGAGGGTTGATTGTTATAGAAATTATAAAGTATCCTGGACACAAAGTTGTATCAAGTGATACCAGGATAGTGCCAGATAAGAGACTGGTCTTACAAGTAATACCCCCTTCTCTGAAAAGAGTAACGGCGTATAGACACCAAAGGTAAGATCAAGCTGTATAAGTTCCTAGGAATTATAATAGTGTTTTATCCTAAGTCCCTTCTTGCTCCTCTCAAGATCCTCCTCTGTTTATATTATTAGCTCTGCTATGGGTATTAACTAAACTATCTACCAACAAGAACTGTAACTTAACTTAAATAATTTAAGTAAGTCTGCTGGTAAATATTTACAATTTATTTTTACAAGTTTTATTTTCTGTTTGAAAATCTTTCAATAAACTCAAAATTTATTTACACCATTAAATAAATAAAATCACTTGTAAAATAGTCAAAAGTATCTAAAGTCTTTAAAATTTTAGGAAACTTCTCTCTTGGTTGAACTCACTCTGGTTGTAGAATATCTATATCTTAATAACACTTTTATTTCACTGTCATTGAATTTTAGGCTATCACTGGCTATAACTATGCCCAACAAGATGTCATAATTAGATATGTCTTTCTTAGAATCGTGGTTTTACTGGGTACTATGAACAGTAGCCTTGTTTGGCCACTTATCTGGTGAATTGAAGCATGTCCCACTTCTGACATGGAAGGAAAGGTCAAATTAAATTCCTCCAGGCAGTAGGCACTGGGTGACTGTCCCTCTGCAGTCAAAGGGCGCTCGCACTAGTAGTTCCTCTCAGTAGTGGCTGACTCTTTAAAGTGTACTTGGATGACAGGATATAACCTGAAACATATTTGATTAACCACTATATTGTCTATCACTATCCCTCTAGTACAGAGGTAGGGGATGAGAGACAGTTTCAGACAGTGTGCCAGTAGACGCGCAGGGCATAATATATCAGTAATAACACAATCCAGTTCACTGTGAATACAATTTTCTCAAAATCCGTGGTTAGAGTCATTTGTCCATGATTCGCCTCCATAAAGTTATTAGGATTTGTGAAAAAAATACTACAATACTACAATACAGTAAAGTAATTCCTTTCATCCTTTCCTTTGTTCCTGATGTGTGTCCCATTCCATCAAGAAATAATTCTTTAAATGCTTTTCTAAAACCATGGACACCCTTTCTGCTTCCATTCTTAATTTATTTGAATATACACAGGCTTGGTTTAGCCTCCATAAATTACACAGTAGTTTGAAACACATCTACACACTTTCTAAAACACAAGTTAATTAACTAGAATTATATATATATATATATATATATATATATATATATATATATATATATATATATATATATATATATATATATATATATATATATATATATATATACATTCTTTCTTACCCTCAAGTACATACAGTCGAGCTGTTAATGGTCACACAGTCTGCTCTCAGATGCAAAAGGCAAAGAAGTCTCTCTCTGACAGAACTGGCGCTTCTCGCTGTATTAAAATATTTTGTTTATGGCCTGCTTTCCATTTAGGGCACGTCTTATATATAGGCCAAGGCCGAACGACAGAGGGAGATTACTGCTAAAGTGTGTTTGCGTTCCAAATGCAGCCATACATTTGTCCAGGTGTTCAAATATGAAAAACTAGTAATCTACATATCCTCCTTATTCCTGACCGATTTCCTTCATCTTAGGCTTAAATTACGCCCTGGATTATTCTTTCTTTTTCTAGATAATTGTCTTTTATAATCATACTACCATCTTTTCCTAGGCGTAGCCTAAACAGCACAATTTTTGACTTGCCTGATGTCTCGATGCAGTCCACTCGAGATTTCTCCATTCCTATATTACTTCCCGTGGAAATCTTTGCACACACTACTAAATGAACATTCCTATTAGTAAATTCTTGACCTCTGCCATGCTGTACTTCGCTCATAAGTCTGTTGCTTACCTCCAATTGAAACAAGGTTACACAGATTTGAGATCGCCATTGTTAGGCTAGTACGTTTGTAAACACTATACATGAAGGTGCGATTCCATTGGTTCGTCTATCATACAGGTTTTATGAAGTATGGCGTACCGTTTGGTCAGAATGACCTGTTATGAATCCGACTTCACGACAGTCTCCCTCTACCTCTCTTGTCCTGGGGATTCTATGACTGCCTAATAATGCTATCAACAGGTTTTCTAAATGTGTGTTCTATCTATCAACGTGTTCTTCTAATCTCTTGTTCCGCTGGCAATTGTCTGGTTCTTGTCATCAGTTCCATTAATGATCTTATCATACCACTTCGATCATTCTATTCTACGTAAGCACATATTTATGAAAGTCTGCAGTTTTTTTAAATTGTCATTATTTGGTCTTCCCCATGTGTCAAAGCCATACAACAAACGAGGGTTTATAGAAAAACAAATACATGTTAGAGAAACCTATTTTGAAATAACTAATATCAGCCTAAAAACTCAGTACTATATTAATTTTTCTTTCTTATTAGCGTGTTGGCTGTGACGGAATAGTTGAATCCGGAGCTGTCAAGGACATTTGTGGCGTGTGCAATGGTGACAGTTCTTCCTGTCAGACAATCTCGGGGATCTTTACGAGCACTGATCTGAAGCGTGGTCTAAACTACGTCATCAGCATTCCTGCAGGCAGCACCAACATCAACATCACGGAACTTCTTGCCAGCAGGAATCTGTTAAGTGCGTGTAATTTTCTGGAATGTGCAGAAGATACAACCACAAACATAAGTATACATACATATACATACATACATACGTCCGTTCGTATGTACATACATACATACTTACAACATGATACAACATACATACGCACACAATATTCATACAGCTATCTAATTATTTTCTCTATTTCTGCAATTCTCCCTCCCTCTCTCTCTCTCTCTCTCTCTCTCTCTCTCTCTCTCTCTCTCTCACTCTCTCTCGTTATTAATATTTGCTAATGTTTATTCGTTTCGTGGTATACACAATATTAATATTTCGCTCCACTGGAATTCGAAGAAAACATTTAGCCTCTGTAAAAAAATAATATAAAAATATGGAAAGCCTTCCTTAACGAGACATTTTCCTTGTATGAAATCTGTACCCAAAAATCCACGTGCACTTAGAAAGATGATTTCCGTAGCATTCTGCTTTACATGATGAGGATGCCCGTCCCATGCACAATCTCACATTAGCCGCGTTTGAGGGAAATGAAAATGGTAACTGGTTATTTTAGTGTCCTGGTAACACCGAGGGGATAACTGGATGACCGAAGCTGGGAAGAGGATGAGGAAGAGAGACGTGAGAAACATCGTGTGTACTGTTGTGTGATCATATAATTATGGGACAAGTGAGAAGTATCAGAAAGAGAGGTGAGACGGCGTGAATCGTGGCCGTATACGGATGAGGTAGGTAACCAGCCTGAAGGGCCAGAAAGTGAAATTAGAGGAGTCGGATAGGGAATTAACGCAGAAGGAAGGATTATATATATATATATATATATATATATATATATATATATATATATATATATATATATATATATATATATATATATATATATATATATGGTCCAGGCTGCCTGCAGTAGTGTCCCCTATGCTCCATAAGGAGCAAAAAAAACAAACAGTTATGATGGTGGTATGTTCTTTTAGTGATCAAGAGTTTTAGCTTTAACGTGAAATTATATTAAGCTTAATTTCGTGGGTGAAGGGGGAATGTGACTGGAAGATTAATGCAAACTATGCTAAAAATATGTGCATTGTTAATTGTGCCAGTGTGATATGTCATTATGCTTACATCTAAGCATGTCATCTCTTACACAGTGTGACATGTCGTTGTGTTTACATGTAAGCATGTCATCTCTTACACAGTGTAAAATGTCGTTATGCTTACGTGTAAGCATATAATCTCTTACACAGTGTAATATGTCGTTGTGCTTACATATAAGCATGTCACCTCTTACACAGTGTGATATGTCGTTGTGCTTACACGTAATCATGTAATCTCTTACAGTGCAATATGTCGTTGTGCTTACATGTAAGCATGTCATCTCTTGCAGTGTGAAATGTCGTTGTGCTTACATGTAAGCATGTCATCTCTTGCAGTGTGATATGTCGTTGTGCTTACATGTAAGCATGTCATCTCTTGCAGTGTGAAATGTCATTGTGCTTACATGTAAGCATGTCATCTCTTGCAGTGTGATATGTCGTTGTGCTTACATTTAAGCATGTCACCTGTTACACAGTGTGATATGTCGTTGTGCTTACATATAAGCATGTCACCTCTTACACAGTGTGATATGTCGTTGTGCTTACACTTAAGCATGTCATCTCTTACAGTGTGATATGTCGTTGTGCTTACATGTAAGCATGTCATCTCTTGCAGTGTGAAATGTCATTGTGCTTACATGTAAGCATGTCATCTCTTGCAGTGTGATATGTCGTTGTGCTTACATGTAAGCATGTCATCTCTTACAAAAGATTCCTGGATATCTTTCTCCCTCACGTCGCTGTGTGATTTGTCTTACTGTTACGGATATTTTCCACGCTGGCTCACACGTGATTTATCCTCTCTCAGCCATTGAGATTTCCTACAAGGTCAAGTAGACCTCTAACGACCGTTCCCTTCCTGACGTACTCCGCAATAATCAAAAGCAGACGTCAAACTGACATGAGTAACAAGTTCCTGCCTTTGTAGCGCTGTTTTTTTCGTTCTCTCGCTTTCTATCTTGTTGTCTCTCTCTCTCTCTCTCTCTCTCTCTCTCTCTCTCTCTCTCTCTCTCTCTCTCTCTCTCTCTCTCTCTCTCTGTGTTTCAAACGCTTCCCCCCCTCTCACCCTAACACACACAGTCTGGCCAACAACTTGATTTTCCCCTTGATTAACTTGTCTAACCAGCTTGTCGCTCAGGTCAGAATATTCTAGTGTTACAAGGACCCAACTTACCTTAACTTTCTTCTGCTTCTGCAAGTACCATGCCTGCCGGCGTAGGACGATCACGTCTCTCCACAACTTCTTGTCTCCAGTATGTACTAGTACTGTTGTTGACTTTCTTGTCATGCCATAATGCCAGACTGCCCAGTATCATTTCTCTTTGTTATTCTCGATTCTCTATTTCCTTTAATCTTTCCAGTCGCCACGATATATCCCAGCTTTCTTCTTCTCTTAATTTTGCTAGAAGAAAATGGATCTCTTCCTCCTAACGTGAGTAATAGGTTTACTTTGCTCATTTGTCTCTTCAGGACAATACGTTTGTTATTTTAGTTTCTTTCGCAAATTAGTGACATATTGTACAACACAAGTTTTGCTACTATTTCAGCGTGTTTGTGTATGTGTTTGTTTGAGTGCGTTGATAGTAATGGGAAAAGGATTGCTTTAAACGGCTTCTTTCGGGCTATTGGCATGTGTACATTATGTCTATATGCAGTCAGTCTACCAATTTTTAATTTTTTTTAAAAAGGGGTGGGGGGTGGGGGGTGGGGGGGGGTCTGTACCAGCGGTGTTTTATTAAGAAAGGCATATCTGCAGATTTGTGATTTAATTTTAAAAACAACAATTGTTGGTTATAATTCACATTTAGTCAAAGTTATCACAGAGAAACCCGAAAAGTGGACGGAAGTGCGAAAGGTTTAAATGGGAAAGGATGTATCGGTAAATTACAGAGTGGACAGTTTGTGTGCATGCAGGGACATAAAGCTAAAAGTAAGAATTAACGAACTTCATTAAAAAAATATTTATATTCCCTTTGTCTTAACTTGCATCCTGTATTCTGCTACTCGTTGATGTGGTCATCAAGAAAATAATTAACTCCTGCACTTTTGTATGCATCGTCAGTACTAAACAAGCTAAAACACATTCTCGCATTTATCAGCACATTCTGAAATATTCCTTCCTTAAACACGTTTTTAAAGCTGAAAAAGAAAGGAAGTATGTATATATATATATATATATATATATATATATATATATATATATATATATATATATATATATATATATATATATATATATATATATATAAGGGAAAAAATGCGTGTAATGCAACAGATGGGATAAGAACTAAGACTTGAGCATCAACGTAACATATGATTTAAGAGATGATATGGTTGTGTTGAAGGCTATCACAACTATTACTGCTGCAGCTATAACAAAATTGCTCCGTGTAGTCCCCGGCTATCAAGAGACAACGATATAATATGACCACTCCTTCTACAGGCATGTCGTAAGACACGACTAATATGAGGTTGTGATTGTGACCAGCAATCTCATCACGTAAAACACGTTGTTATAGAAATCACCAGCTCATGAATGCCTTGGTACAGGATTCCTGTAAGGGCGCCTCTGATAGTGGGGGCTCCCTACTCAATAGAAAAGGAAAAGAACAACGGGGATAAATATTATTATAATTGGTGTGCCACAGAAACTAGTGTTAATATATTTAGCTCTTTTGTTCAAACAAACAAACAAACAAGTAGAAGATAGCCCATTTGTACATTAACAATCGTCATCACTACAAATGGTAATGTACAACATTAACAATTGCCGTCACTACAAATGGTAATGTACAACATTAACAATCGCCGTCACTACAAATGGTAATGTACAACATTAACAATTGCCATCACTACAAATGGTAATGTACAACATTAACAATCGCCATCACTACAAATGGTAAGGTAAAGGGAAAAAAAGGTATAGGATCCCGTTACACGCCCTTTGAGGCATATTGGGAATATGGTGTTAGGCCCATATTTTCTTGACCATCGGCACACTAGGGGTAAGGTACAACATTAACAATCGCCATCACTACAAATGGTAATGTATAACATTAACAATCGCCATCACTACAAATGGTAATGTACAACATTTTCAATAAAGGAAAACTCACTACAACATTTTCAGTTAATCAATCAATTCATTTAATAATTGTGGCGAAATTTTTTGTACAGATAATCACCACTAACTTTCAGTGATCTTATCTGTCTGCCACGCTTCACCCCTAAAACATTGCTCTGCTTTACTGCATCATCTGCAAACGACATAAATTGAATTTCTGTTATATCACTTTCAGTTTTGCAAACTGCGACAGGTAAAACATTAATCAACGATGACACTAGCAGTCCGACCTCTGCTGTAGTCGAAGCTGCAGGCACAGTTTTCACCTATGGCGCTCAAAGTGCGACCAGTAAGGAGTCAATTTTCTCTCCTGGTCCAACGAATATGTCAGTAATTTTGAAGGTATATTTGTCTTCTGTGATACATTTTAAAAAATACATTTGTTTTGTTTTACTTTAATTATTTTTTTAAAAAAAATGTAAAAGCCGCTTTTGTCTCTTTTTCGTTCAAACATTTTTTCTTTCCGACAAGAACTTACACAATACCATTCATTTCTTCATATTACCTCGTACATTTTATGGATCGCGCTATTGAAACCAAACTCCACTATATGTAAATACGGCAGAATGCTTGTTCTAATAATAATAAAGTTATGTTCAAGTAATTAAGGTTTAAGAAAATTAATACAATTCATTGAATGGTTCATAATTAATTTTCCGCGTTTTCAGCTTCTGATGAGGGGAAGCAACCCAGGTATAATGTACACTTTCAGTGTCCCCAAAGAATTTAGCGATACTGTCATTCAGCAAATCAGGCATCATGCACAACCAGTGGAGCTACCCCCAGATCCAGTCGATGACCGTCACCCTCAGTTTCAAGCATCAAGCAGTAAAGATGATGGATCGATCTCACTTATTAATCCAACAACAAAGCGCAACTCTAGTGGATCAACAAATGGTCCACCCTTTATTGGATCTGGTGATTCAAGGTTTGATGATAACGGTGAAATGAACCAGAATCCTGAGCAAGAAGTGTCTACACCAGGCATAACACATACAGAAACTCTCATATCACCAATTTCCGAATCGACAACAACAGTGTATAGACGTTCAAGCAGCGTCTTTACAGAAGACTCAGATAATATAAACAGAGATAACAGCCTTCCTGGATCCTCAGAGAGTGATGGGCATACAAAGGAATTATTACCCTTGGATATGACTTCACAGAAAGCGCCTGTCTCTCAATATGGGCCTGGTGAGCACACATTAGATAATGAAAACAACTTAGATTATGGGAGAATTTCAAAAGATACTGAAGCTGCAGCAGTTCAGTTACATAACGGAAATGAAGACTTACATGCTAACAATTATACAGCAACTGACGAAAATTTAGACCAGAAACGTATACAATCTGAAGCGACAAAGTCATCTGGTATTGTTATTGATGATGAAATCGATAACGACTACAATAATAAAAGACATAGCAATAACGGCACTGGACATTTAAATATTTCCAGCAACCTTAGTTCGTCTGCAGACAAAGAGAGAATCACGAGTGAAGCAGATAGCTATAAAAACATATTTAATGACAACAGACTGCACACACCTGAGGCTGAGCCCTTACTGTGGTCCACACAGTCCACAAATTTCCCACGGAACAGTGTGATTAATCCCAGTGAAATCGGGCACACGAATCCTTATACCAGAAACAGTGACTTGGGTGACAATTCTCTTATAGGTTCTACGGAAAGCATTCTAAATAAAAGTGTTTACCCAGATGTATCCAATGTTGATACACCAAGAACATCACAGAATGTCGATAACCACGATGGTTTTGATAAAGATGAAACATCGAGTCAGAGTTCTCTTAAAAACCGTTCTAAGTACAAGATTCCACGATATTCTCAAAGTTTTACATTCGCTGAAAGATATAAAGACAATCACATTCTGAATAACTCTAGCCAAAACTCACAGATATCACGAGCGCGGCACCATTCTCGCCGTCGACACCGCCACCACCAAAACAATTCTCAAAACGCTTCAAGCCACCACTACGACCAAGGCAGTTCTCAAAACACACAATACGGAACAGTTAGTTCTGCTAACCAGCAAATAGAGCTTGAGAGGAATCCAAGCAGAAACATTGATCGTCAGCATAGTGCACATTCAAGCTACACAGATCTGAACCATGTTTATGAAAGAAAGGGAAATGTAGAACGTGGAAACAGTGTCAGTGAATTTGCTGGCTCCTACAGTGTTGATAGAAACATTCAGGCCAGTACTCCAGCAAATCATCATAGCAACGGAGATGAACAGGTCAGCAGAGAGATGCGCTTGCGGGATCGTCAGGTTCTTATGGAAGACAGAAGACGGCGTATGGAAGAACAAAGGTTGCGGTACAATGAAAGACTTAGAGAATATCAGGAGAGACTAAGACAAAGACAAGCTGAGATAGTTGAGTCGAACAAACGAAGTTCACAACCTGTTAACACTCCCCGATTAACTGACCCCCGAACATCTGATGGGAGCAGTAATCATAGAAGACCATATCAGCAAGAAAATAATCCATCTCCGATATCCAGAGATGACATTGTCCCTTCCTCACAGCAAGGCAGCCGATCTACTGTCGATACAAAAACACATTTATCACATCCAGATCTTACTGATACAGGCAAGGCCACACAAGGTTACGGTTGGAGCCCTATTAGAAACGCCAATACCTATACTGGCACAGACTTAAAATCACAGGCCGGACATTCAGTTGGCAGCTTAGGCACTCGGCGTCAGCAAGATTTTGAGCAACGCCCGGGAGCAATACAAGAAACAGAGGCCTCGTTGAGGAGACAGGCGGTACTTCAACCAAGCAGGAGAGAAGATGGGGTCAATGACAGCAGTCGCATCATCAGTAGAGAGTCAGGGACCTTTAACAATGACCCCCTGCAATCCCGTGAAACCTTCACTGGACAAGGAAGTTCACCAAATATACCAATAGTCAAACAACCGCCGCGCCTAGAGTATCCGGATTCTTTCGATGAAGACAGAACTATTGGCTCTCCCACACGGAACATTCAAAGAGTTCAACCATCTGGGCCACGATATATCCCAGGATCACCATCCCAAGCTGCTGTTCATTCCGCTTTAACTGCACCTGAAGTACCACTCGGATCATCAGCAAATAAGATCTCAGGTGATAGCCACATTTCCCCTAGTCGGCTACCATCAGAGTCCAGTCAGTTTGGCTCTATGGACCTCCTGCTGAATCAGGCCTCACTGAATACACTGCAGGCAGTACACAACACCATCTACGAATGGAGGATTTCTGGGTTGACTGAATGTACGCACTCATGTGGCGGAGGTAAGTTTACGATACTTAATTTGTGGGTATATGTGATTTCTGTTTTAATATGTTTTCAGATAGTCACCAAACATATTTCAGGTGACAAAAAAGCCCCAGCAACACAAAGACGCCAAAAATAAAATATACTGAGAAATAATGACATGGATAAAAATGTTATTCATAAAACAATATATAATAATACAGACAATTTTAGGGCGTAAAAATGGCAGTGGCGTCACTTTTACAAATGAACAATACACTAAAAGCCCCGTGTAGTTGCCGGAGGTCTCGATGAGTAGGACTATTGCTCCTTCAGGTATATCATAGGATGCGACAAATATGAGGTTGGGAATGAGGCTGGTCTCCTCTTCATGTAAAACGAATCGCTAAAGTAACCACCGCTGTAAGAGAGTGACCTTTACCCCTTGACATGGGTGCCACAAAGAAACTTAGTTGATGATCTTGTATAGTGGTTGGTTCGATCACTAGTCATTCGCTGTGATATCTCTCATAAAATACAGCTGATGTGTTGGACCTTCACTTTCTCATCAAACAAGACAGCAACAGTACATTATTCTAAGAGGCATTTGATTGACGTTGTAGCGGGAGGTTATTTAAAATTATTTATATGTAAGAGTATGCCAGTAAAGAGTTCTGACCTTACAAGTAATACCCCAGTCTTAGAAATAAGCACTGGTGTATTGTTATCATAAAAATAGTCAGACTGTGAAAACCCTGGCCCAGTTGGTAAGAAGTAGTACCAGGATTTAAGGTGTCTCCTCCCTGTGACTATCTATGATTACTTATACTCTAGGGGATAAGTAAAATGTACATTCACTGAAACCACAAATGGAAGAAGTGAATAAGTCCTCAGGTACAGTTAAAATAGTTTAATAATTACACTAATATTCTATTTCTACTAGTTGGAAAAGAGCATATACATATATATATATATAAAAGTATTCACACAATTACTATTATGGTCTGTTTATACTTCAAGATCTTAAATAATAAAGTTACTGAAATCACTGTTATTAGTCCTTTGAATTTAAGGATAACTGTCATCAGCTGACTGAGTTTCTGTATGGTTACTTATTGTTTTCAACTATTGGCTGTTTCACATGTATAGGTGGTCAGTGTCAAACAGGACACTTATCTTTCCAACTTGATACTGCTGAAACTGTCCTTTGCTGATATCAGACTTGGTAGGCCCAACAGTAGGGATGCCAATGACCAGTTGAAGTTCACTCTTTGGGGTCCTGCACTTTGGTGGGATTGCCTCGGATGAACTACACCGGCTTCTGATACTGGACAGTCTGGTTTGAGTTATTTCATGGAACCTGCAACATATCAGCCTTGGCTAGTATCTGGCTAGACTTGTAGCTGACTAGCACAGATGTCAGACCAGTCAGTCATCAGATGTCACCGTTATACAATCATAGTAAGTAAGGACATCATTTCAGTGATATAGCATTAATATTAACATTTCAATTAAGTGTAACTGACTAGCTCATAAGTCAGACAAGTCAGTCATCAGGTGTCAAAGTTCTACAGTCATAGCAAGTAACATCAATTCAATGATATAGAATTAATATTAACATATCAGTAATAAACATCATCTGGTTATTCCGCTCCTATACATCCCTTCATATGCTATAACTTGATCCTTCCAAATCATTCATATCAAGTACAAATTCAAATACTGATGCTATCTTAGCAACTACCCAAAATTAATACATAAAATAAATAAAGTGAGTGACCATGTGATCAGGCTGCTTTCTACTGAAACTGGCTGTAGAACCCTCCAGTTTACCAGCTGTAAATGGGTACAAAGTTGTGCGCTCGAACTAGGGAAGGCAAAGGCAGCGAGGAAGGGGACTAGTCACCTTAACCTCGTAAACTGGGATCTTCCATGATGAAGTTTCTAACACTTCATTTCCCTATGACAATCTCTGCCATGGGACTGCCTTTATCTTCGTAAGCGATAAAGCAATATGATAAATATAACTTCATTAGGCCGTGGGGCTATTTGTGATTACTTTTTGTACAAGCAACACTCATCCATAATGCACATGAATAAATCATATTAAAATAATAATACGTTATATCAATGAATATTATACAGGCATATTTTGTGAATTCTCTGTATGAACCTGAAATAACAAATATTATACACGGTAGTTATCATAATTTCGCTTACCCTCAGACTTCAGATACTGGACTTAAAAATGTTTCTGGCGATCCGCTCACAATTCATGAGTCGTGGCGAAACTCTGCCTCCAGTCTGTCTGAACCCTCTTTCGTTGTCTGTAGCTCAGTTTACCGATACGCTTTAAATACGTATAGCGCGGACGTATCGGAGAGTACCGACGTCACAGCTTAAACCTAAGCCTGAAAAATCCTTCCCGAACAGTGATTTCGGCCGAACTGTGCGTCGACTGAAATTTTGCCTTTATCATTCTCGGCATATATAATATCCATATAGTTCCATCTTATCTAGTTTTATACAGCTGATAAAACTCTATCTTCCTATCCATGTAATTTCCCAAACTGTTATTTGTTGATTTTAATATTTAGAACAGAAGTGGGTTTACATGCTTTTAGCGTAACTGTGGGCAGCCGAAATACGCATATATCTCCGTAAATGAGAACTTCCTACCGTTCCATCTTATATGCAGTTATACACCATCCTTCCCTGTACTGAAATGTAAAATCCTTTTCATACGGATTCCCTTCTGTTTTTATTTATCGTTGGCGATTTCCTCTGTCCGATACACATTTCGCTGATACGCCGCCATTTTGAAAGCGGTCGTTCGATCGTAGACGGGTTTATAAATCTAACTGATCCCGTTTGCAATGACTTGAAACCAATTTTGCGACAGACGTCAGGCAGACGCTTGCTCTGGTTTCTATAATTTAATTCATCAACGTATGTACAGTATGTACAAAAAATGTTCAGATCACGAAATGTTCTTGTCACAACTACTCAAGCTTCCACTCACGTATTTCAAGACTTCTTTTCATCAACATACTATCGGTTCAATCTTTCATCAACATACTATCGGTTCAATCTTTAGAACTTTTTCACTGGTCATAGATATTTATAGCTCCTTAATATTATCTCTCAGATCTGAGTTGCATCTTATTTTGTTTATATCAGGTTGCTTCATCTTGAATTTTGCTTAAAATGTTAATCTATGCTTAGTTAAGATACTAGCTTGACCGCTAAGGTATGGATATTTTGCCAAGTCTTTGCTATTTCTCTTTTATGTACTCGTTAATAAAACTGTCACTTCAAAAATGCTATCAGCCTGTGGTCACACGTGGTAGGAAATCTCATTTAGCGAATCTACGTACCTTGACATCTTGAATTATCCACGAATTTTCACTACACAATTGCCCTCAGAAAATTCTCTGTCTCTTCGAGTAGTTACATGATTCTAAAATCTGGCCACTGAAGGTGTTTATCTGTTTACTACAAATCCAGCAGCAATATACACGCTGGGTGACAAACTCACTTGTGCTGCTCACAATCTTATTTCATGATGTTAAGTGTTCAAAGGCTACGTGCGAAGTGTTCTGTCAAAACATGTGTTCCCTGCTTTATCACGAAACATCCCACGTGGCCGAAGCTACTCAACAATCTACAATTCTTGCGTAGTCTCATAACGGAACTACCCCCTTTTTAAACCTGAGGGAAGTAGATCATGTTTTTCTATTAACATCTAGGAGAAATAACTCTTCATTTACCTCTTCTTTATAACAACAGTTACCTCGCTTTGGCCGTCTCGACTTACATCGTGATACAAGAGCGCGTGAATGCTCGATGCAGGTTTCCCGCAAAGAGACTAGATGCACTTGGTGAATCCATACTCCATAAGGAGCGGACAGGAAAATGATGAATATACAAGAAACACATGCTACCCTTTGTCAGCCACAAACAGGACTGCAAAGGGGGGGGGGGGGGGGGGGGGGGAGGGGAGGGGGGGAGAAGAGATAATGGTGGAAGAAAGAGAACAAATCCGGGTAGGGAAATTGATGAAGAAATAGAGAAAGACACGGATAAAGTAAACAGCTACCTCAGAGCAGAAATAAGATTAAATGTACTGAACATTCAACGTCTGGGGAAAGACAAGCAACAATTATAAAATCCCGGCGATTTTCCAAAGAAAATTGAGCCCTATTATAAATGTTACGTGAGCTGCTAGCTGTGACAGTTGAAGGGACTGCTTACAGCTGTAATACGTGGATATATGGAAAGAAACTTCAATAGATGGATAAGACATAGCCCCTTCTTTTTTTAGTGAATCATGCAGTCAAGAAGAAGGAGGAGACGACGACAATGACGATAGTTTTTGAAAATCTCTGTAAAGTCAACCAACCATTTCTAGGGAGACAGCACGTGATCTTGATAGACTGACTTTTATTAATTCTGAGCTGATGTTTTGCCTGTCATTGTGTGTCATGCCACGGAGTGTGGGCAGTCAAGTCCCCCGTTGATGTTTTCTTTCAACTCTTTTGTTGTTTTCTTCCTGTGTATTGTATCGTACTTTGTCGTCATCTATTATTCTTGCCTTTTATTTAACAATTTTTCAATATTCTGTCACGTGCTCCCGGTCTGCTGCTCCACGAAAGTTGGCTTCTTTCTCCTTATCTTCATGATTATATTCACTCGCTCATTAGTTGTATGCAAGCATGCCTTATTCACTGTCTTAACCATATTTGGAATTCTTATATTCTTCTGAGAAGTGGCAACTCGGATGCTACCACTGATTTTTTTATCTGTTTAAAACAATAAATAAATTCTAAATATAAATAAACAAATACAAATTGGCACAGAATCAGTTTTACAAATGAATAATTCGCTATAAACACTAGACGTCTCGGGTAATACCCCTAGTGAGCCACAGTTTAAGGGAAAAAAGTGACAAAGATGAGAAATATAGATAGTGGCTATAAAAAATGACAAAGGCCACACTTGAACACCTGGAAACAAAATAAACGATGAGCGACGTGGAAACGTGTTGATAAAAATGAGAATGAACCCGACAAACGCGACGAAAAAGTATCACGAAATAAGCAAGTATAAATACAGAAAAAAATATCAACGCAATGAAAATGTAACAATGGAAATCAAACAACAAAATAATAATGAAGATCCTTCTTCTTCTTCTTCTTCTTCGTTCACCCTCAGATGTCAACTTGAATAAGTTCAAAGAAAGCGGTGGTCAGCCTGAGGCTGTTGATATCTCCGTAGATCTTCTCCAGGAATGGTACTGGTGATGGCCATATGCGTCTTCTTCTCTCCTCATATGTTGGGCACCTCTGAAGCAGGTGTTCGGCAGTCATTTTACCAGTGCCACAGTCACACTCATCCGTAGTTCCTATCTTTAATTTGTTGAACAGATGGTATCTCAATCTGTTATGACCAGTGCGAAGTCTGAAGATTACCACTTGTTCACTTCTGCTGAGCTGGTAATACGGATCATTTTTTGTGTGGCCTGGATGCTCTTCTTCCCACTTGTGCCTGTATCTGCGCTTGATAAAACTCTTGGACTCCTAATAGGTTATATTTGTGTCCAGCTGGGGAAGTTTTCCCCCTTCCTTTGCCAATCTGTCAGCCTCTTCATTTCCAGGGATGTTGCAGTGAGAAGGGATCCACTGTATCACAACTCTTTTGTATTGCTGACATAGTCTGTGAAGTGTTACTCTTAGGTCATCCAGTTCAGCATTTATTTGACTTTTCAGTGTTGTAATCACTGACAGCGCATCTGAGAAGATAACTACTGGTCTCTCTGAGCTTTTTTCTGTCATTAGAATTTCTGATGCAGTTTTTATGGCCTCTGCCTCTGCTCTGAAGTTAGTTGAAAATTTCCCTGTTACGACTGCTATCTTTTTTTGTGTGCCATTGCTTAAGCTCTGGAAGACTCCTCCACCCCCATCTTCTGTTGCATTAGATGCTGATCCATCTGTGTACGCATGGATCCAGGTGTTGCTTGGGTAATGTTTCTCTATATATTTTGTGGTTAGGACTCTCCTTTCTGTTTCAGTTTGACTGTTCTTTCTCTCAATACCAGGAACATTTTCTATCATTTCAGGGAAGCACTGTTGTTTCCAAATTGGTAGCTTGTGTGCAGTACATATTGGCGTAGCTGTTGATATTGCATTTATGGGGTCTGCTCTCATCTTTGTTTTTACTGTCTCTACAAAGTTGCTTCGCTTCAGTCTTCCCCTTCCAAGTCCATTTATCCTCTGGTGCATTGGGTGATCTATCAGCCTCCTGAATTTCTCGGCTTGTTGCTGGGCTCTGCTATCTCTTCTATCCTCCATAGGCTGGAGGTGAGTAATCTTTTCCAACTCTTTTATTGGTGTTGATTTCATGCCCCCAGTTATGATTCTCATTGCTTGGTTTTGGGTTCTGTTTATTTTGTCAAAGTTCGACTTAGCGGCTGTTGACCATGCTGCAATGCCATATTCTAAGACTGATCTCACTCGCCCAGTATATAGATTCTTTAGTACTCTCTCGTCTGCTCCCCAAACCGTGCCAGCAAGTTTTTTCATGATTGCCATTCTCTGCCTGGCTCTTGTCCTGTTTTTTTCAATCTGGGTTTTCCAAGTCAAGCGGCGATCAAAGGTAATGCCTAGGTAGTTTGGGTTTTCATCCAGATGTAGATTTTTCCCATTTAGCACCAATTTGGAGATCTGTGGTTTGTTAGAGAGAGAAAACACTGTGAATGATGTTTTCTCCTCATTTATCTTTACTAGCCATGCCTTGGCCCACTCCTCCAGTGATGTTAGGGCTTGCTGCATCCGAATGCTTGCCGTAGAGATATATTCCTCTGAGATCCACAGGGCTAAGTCGTCTGCAAAGGAGGCATTGTGGGTTCTTCTTGGAATATTCTCTGATATGTCATTTATATATGTGAGGAACAATGTGGGTGACAGGACTCCCCCTTGGGGAACACCCTGCTCCAATACCATCTTCCTACTGGTCTGTCCTTGTAGTTGGACTCTGGCCGTTCTATTTTCAAGATAGTGGCTGATCCATTTGAACATTCTCCTACACACTTCACTTCTTTGCAGCTTGACTTTCAGTCCATCTTTCCACACTTTGTCAAATGCTTTTTCTAGGTCCACCCAAACCACCAGTGTGTGCTTTTTTTCTTGGAAAGCATCCTCAATTTTCTGAGTTATATAAGTGATCTGGTCTTCAGTGGATCTGTGTTTCCTGAATCCTGCTTGCTGTGGGGCTAAGAGATGTTTTTCTTCTAGATGCCACATAAGTCGAGTATTTATTATGCGCTCCATCAATTTTCCAACACAACTAAGTAGACTGATAGGTCTGTAGCCATTTGGTTCTGTCTGAACTTTGTCTTTCTTAGGTATTGGAATCAGTATGGCGTCTTTCCATGCCTGTGGTACTATTCCTCTTTTCCAGCTGCAGTTTAGGATGGCCAGAAGCTTCTTTTTTGCCTTTGTTCCTAGGCCTGTTAGCATTTCATTGGTTATCCCATCTTTTCCAGGTGACTTCTTTTTCTTTAGCGCCCTCATTGCCTCTTCTAATTCTTGCATTGTTAACTTTGCCATCATGTGTTCTTCTGGTGCAAGCTTTTTGTTATCATGATTCCTTTGTTCATCAATGATGGCCTTTCTTCTGTCTATAGGGACATCAATGTGGTTTGCACCAGCATAGTGTTCCATGAGTGCATTTGCAGCTTTTTTTTCCCGAGAGCATATTTTCACCTTGTTTGATTGTGATGTGATTTTTGTAAGGTTCTTCGTTGTTCAAAGCTCTAACTAGTTTCCACAGCTTGTTCCCTTCTTTATCTAGGTTGAGATTTTCTGTTGTTTGCTTCCAGCAGTCTCGTGTTGTTTGGTTTAATGTTCTTCTGTACTTTGCAGTGGTTGCTTTGAGCAAGATGTTTGCCTCAGTTGTTTGTTCTGTTTCTGCCTTGTCTCTGGCTTGTGCTACCTCATCTTCAAGTTTTTGCAGATCTTCATTCCAGTATGGTTTATAGTTTTTTCATGCCCCTCTCGGAATTAATGAAGATCCAACACTGGAAGCAAACTTTCCAGTAGTCACTTAAATGCAATAAAATTGGTTCCTTGATGCAGTCTATACCTCGCTAAACACTGCGGCTAAAGCACTCACGTTTAACCAGAATTGAAGTCAAACGAGTAACACCACATTTCGAGACATGCCCACTGGCGAAAGTAAATTTGGTGTCTAGTATCTGTAATTATATATATATATATATATATATATATATATATATATATATATATATATATATATATATATATATATATATATATATATATAGAGAGAGAGAGAGAGAGAGAGAGAGAGAGAGAAAGAGAGAGAGAGACATAGTAAAGTTAAATATAGTGTAGTGATTGTAACAGTTTCATAGCACTATGTGCTCTTTCGTAAATGGTCTATGGAAATTATATTTTGTCCGAAAGAATCCAACACTTCAAGCGCAAAATGGACTTTACATTATTTTGAGGAGCTTGTTAATTATTGTAGTTTGTTATATTGTTAAATATTAACTCTTCTGATAGGGGTTCAACAAACAGTTGTTGTTTGTGTGGACACACTGACGCAAGCAGTAGTCACAGATGAAAATTGCAAACACGTACCAAGACCTAAGCAGTTGGCTGTTCCTTGCAACACACGACCATGCTCAGCAGAGTAGGTAATTTTTGTATCATCGGTTGCTGATAATGATGCTGTTGCAATATCACATGTTATTTGTAACGTCATCTGATAGTTTCACATTCTATAGGTAGACAGTGTGCTATTTTCAGTATAAAAACAAACAAACAAACAAATAAACAAATTTAAAAAAAAACTATGAAATACCTTTAGAAAGTAATTCAATTAATTCATTACAGTAAGAAAAATGTGTTGGACACAGACATTTATTTAGGCTGCATTCACTGACAAGAGAAGAAGGCGCTGACGATAGATAGGACATACATTGAGGAAACCATATGATAGAGTTATAAGGCAGTGCTTGGTCTGAAACCTTCATCCCAGGTGAACCGAAAAACACAACGAGAATAGAATTGGAGCAAGAAATGTAAGAGGTAAGGAAGACATGGAAAAGCCTATAGCTGATGGTACAGGACAGGATGAAATGACATGAGTTTGTTGAGAGCCTATGCTCCTTGGGGCGTTAAATGGTAATGAATGAATCAAGAAAATGCATTCACTGTCACCGTTATTGATGTTTAATATGGAATTGTAATAATACCCGTAATCACATTGAATTTAGTAACGTTTCATGTATTCTCATTATGCGCAACCTGAACCAGTTGTACATAGCAGAGAGTGGTCGGTACTGCTGGTCTTGAAAGAGTTTCTTCTATTCACAGCGTTTGATACCGATGTGATGAGTTAAGGGCGCCAGGATAATCAAGTCTAATGTATTTGATTTTTATTGTTACACTTCTGAAGCAGCATGAGGTTATCACTGCAGCTGCCCCCTTGGCAGGTAGTATGTACTAAAGCACTTCGTGTCCTATTTGTTTCTACAGCAATACGTCCTTCATGGTCAGACTGCAAACCCGTGCCAGCCTCACATCAGTCACTTCCTAGGACATGCCTCAGGGCGCCCTGGTCTTATTCATTCTTGGTGCCCTAATAAACCCTTGGGTGCCACAATGATTCTTTAATGTAGAGACCCAGTTATATCACGTGTGGGACCCCCAAGATGCAGCAATAGTGAATGCAGTCAGCGACCCATAGCTGTACTGCCTGCGTCAGGACCAGCGAACCAGAGCTGGTCAAGACCGTACTCCACCTCCACGTGGTGGTCCTGGAAACAGTCTGCAGCAGTGCAGTCTGGCTGAGCGAGTGCGGATCGAAATGGGAAGGCAAACCCGGTCCCTAAAAAATGCCGTGCTGAAGTCGGATGTGTCGACCGAAAGGTGCAGATATCACAGCTTAGGCGTAAACAGACACAACGCAACCACCGTCCTTTTCAGGGCGAACGAGGAAGAAGGAAGAAGAAGAATATCACGTGTCTAGTTGGGCTCATTTTACTGATGGCAGTGGTGCAAACAAATAACAAAATCACTATAGGTGACACTTATCTAGTTTTTCAGAAGAATGCTAATACATCTGTGGATGGCTAAGACAATAAAGAAAGAATGCATGAGAATTGCAAAAAGGAAAAAAAAATGTTTCAGATAGAGGGCAGTCATCCTTCATAGCACACGGGAAGAGAGGGCCGTTGGAAATTGTAACAGTAGGAGAGATAAAGGGTGTCAAGGAAGATCAAGAGGTAACTACGTAGCAGTTTGTTTCACATGATGCGATTGCCAGCCCAATGGGATATAATTTAATTCATGCATAATTTACAGGTGGACTCCAGGTCCGTGGTCTTCCTGTTCAGTGACCTGTGGTATGGGAGAGCAAACGAGGATCGTAACTTGCCAGGCCCGGGTATCCCCTACTCTAAATATGACCATGCCCAGCTCAAGTTGTGAAAGCCAGGAACGAATTCCTAGCCTGCAGACGTGTAACACAAATCCATGCAGTTCCTGGCGGGTCGGGATCTGGTCGAATGTAAATACGTTTATCTACTGTAGCCATCCTCTCTCTAATTTTTTTTTCTCTCTCTCTTTTTCTATCTCTTACTCACTCTCTCTTTGCTTTTTCAGCTCCCTATGGAGTGTTGGTCTTATAGTACATATCACGCCCTTCTGTCGTGTGTCATCCATCTACTATCTTTCCACGTTTTCTTTATCCTTCTTATGTTTAGTCTCTATCCCACGAAAAGAAGAAATCATCACAGCAATCAAAGGGTTAAAGAATTGAAAAGCTCCTGGTCATGATAACTTAAATGCACAGCTATTTAAGACAGACCCAGAGCAGCCGAACTATTAGAACCACTATTTGCACAAGTCTGGAAAACAGGGACAACACCAACAGAGTGGAGAAAAGGAATAATTGTCAAATTGTCCAAGAAGGGAGGTCTTGCAGACTGCAATAATTGGAGAGGAATAACTCTTCTCTCAGTTCCCAGCAAAATACTAGGCAGGATAATTATACAGAGAATCCCAAAAGCAGTAGACCCCAAACTGAGGAAAGAACAAGCAGGATTTATAAAGAACAGAAGATTTGTAGATCATATATTCACTCTCAGGAACATTATAGAGCAGTGCTCAGAATGGCAAAGACAGCTGTACATTTTTTTTTCTCTAACCAGCGGCACTCGAGCTTTCCAGCCCTTTTGGCCCAATGACATGTCATTGCGAGGCTGGGGGGTCAGTGGAATTTCCTTCCAACCCGGTCAGGAGCTTCGCCCCTTCCCATCCACAGAGGGTTTATGTGCAGGAGCCGTTCAGGTTATTCAGTCAAATTCCCGGTCGTAAACATTCCTTCAAACGCTGACGCCCGGGCTTGAACCTTGAAAACCTGGTCGCCAGTACAACGTTGTAGCCATTACACCAGCACGGCTCCCGCAGCTGTACATTAATTTCGTTGATTTTGAAAAGGCTTTTGACAGTATACATAGAAACAGTGTATGGAAAATACTGAGGGCTTATGGAATTCCAAGCTGCATAGTGTCAATCATAAAAAGCCGTTATGCCAACTTTACGTGTAGCATTGGGCAGAGCAACCTAACCTTTGAAGTGAAAACAGGAGTACGACAGGGATGCCCCTTATCAACCACTCTATTTTTAACAGTCATAGAGTGGGTGATGCGCCAGACAACAGAGGGCAATCCAAGAGGAATAAGATGGACTACATTTTCTACATTGGAAGATCTGGAATATGCAGATGACATTGCACTGCTAGCACATTCACATCAACACATCCAGGAAAAAAACGGATAGACGTAATAAGTATAGCCAGCAGGTGGGCTTGAACATCAACCTAAAGAAGACAGAGGTCATGACGCTCAATGTGAGCAACCCTGAGCCCATATCAGTAAGGAATCAGCAACTTGAACAGACAGATGCCTTCACATACCTAGGATGCATAGTAACACCAGACGGCGGAGCAAGCAAAGACATCAACAACAGAATGAACAAAGCAAGAACAGCCGTTTTTAGTCCAAACAACATCTGGAAGTCCTCTCAGTACAGCACAAGCACAAAATTAGGATTATATCAGAGCTGTGTGCTTTCTGTGTTTCTCTATGGCGCGGAGAGCTGGAGAGTTACAGAGAAGGAAATGTCGAAATTGTCCTCTTTTCACACAACATGCCTAAGAAAAATTCTCCGAATCTTTTGGCCGAATACCATCACCAACCAAGATCTGCTTACTCGGAGCAAGCAAGATGACATGCACACCATCATAGCTGGCAGACGCTGGAGCTGGGTTGGCCATGTCCTCAGAAGAGACCCGGATGCCATCACAAGAACAGCTATGCTATGGACCCCTAAAGGAAAACGAAAGAGAGGCCGACCAAAAACAACTTGGCGGAGGACTGTGGAGGCTGAGATGCAAAGAATGAACCAGAGTTGGGGCACTGTACGAAGGATGGCCGCCGACCGAGCAAAGTGGAATCAATTTGTTGTTGCCCTACAAGACGCCACCAGGCGTAATGGCCACTGACCGCTTTGACGGTCGGCGGCTAAGGATCAAAGAAGAAGAAAAGGTTAGTCTCTAGGTCTCTTCTTCGTGAGCCTGTGTTATTTTTTTCAATTCAACTGCAGCGATAAGCGGTTTTCTACAATGTACCATATTTTTGTGTGAAAGGATCAGTTGTAACACTTTTTCATATATTAAAAATAAATAATTACTGACCAGTTTTACTGCAATTCTCCCCTCCTTCTCTTATACACAAACCTAAGTGGTTAAAGAAGTAAGAAGAAACAAAAGAAGCAACAAGATGAAATATATAGACGAGTTAGCAAATTAGACGGTGAAAGCTGTACCCAAAGGAAATATGAAGAGCCTGTTTAAAAGCACAAAGTAGCTAAAAGGGAAATACGAGCAAGCTAATAATCTCATAAAGTAAAAGATTGTAAAATTTCTTAGAAATAAGAAAGAGGAAATGAAGAGAAGGGTAGAACATTTATTGGAACTTCTAAATAAACCAGCTGCACAAAATCCACAAGACATACAGTCAGCAGAAAAGGAGCTACAAGCTAGCTGTGAAAGACCAATACAGAAGAAATTATAAAAAAGCCATAAATCTTCTCAGGGATGGAAAAGCTGCTGGCAAAGATGCTATTCCAATAGAGATAATCAACGCAGACATTGACACCTACAGAGATATACAAATTATTTGTTTAAATCGGGGATAGAAGAAATACTAGCACAACGGAAGGACCGACATCTGGTCAAGTTGCATGAGAAAGGGAGACATACAAGAGTGGACACATTACAGAGGAACAGTGTTTCTACAAGTACCAGAGAAATATTAAACAGTATCACCCGTGAAAGGGTACGAGTCCATAGTTAGGCGACTGAAAGATAAACAAGCGGGTTTTTCGGCAAAACAGATCCTGTGAGGTCACGACAGCCATATTGTGAACATAGTGGACAACGTTTGGAACTGAATTCATCATTCTACACCGGATTTGTGGACTATGAAAAGGCATTTGACAGTGTTGAATGTCCCTTTTGAAATTTACAAAGCATTACAGAGGCCACATGAAGAACATTACCCATGAGAAAAAAAAAACAGACATAAAAACCTGATTTTCAGAATTATTTATGAAAGACAGTTTAGAGAACCGTTTGACATCAGAATAGGAGTCTTGACAGGGATGTCTATTGCCACCATTTTTCTTCTTACTGGCTATACACTGGGTTATGAAAACAACGACAACCAAAAATGAAATGGAATTCATTGAATGCAAACAAACAGCTTGACGATTTAGATTTGCTGACAAAATGTTGCTCTTTTGTCTGATAACCGTAAACAGATGTAAAACCGAATAAAAATACTTGACAAGAGGCCACAGCAATAAGGTATGAAAATACACCAAAAAAAAAACAAACAAAAACAAAACAAAGGTTATTGGAATAAATGCAAGAAACGATACCAAGAACACCCTTGAAGAAACACCGCTACAGGATATAGAATCATACATGTATCTTGACAGTAATATAGGTAACGTTGGAGGAACAGACGGTTATATTAAAATAAAAATACTTAAGGCAAGATGAGCTTTCACTGCCTTAGGAAATATGTGGAAAAAAAAAGAAAAATCAAGTTCAGCATAACAAATTAGATTGCACATCTCAAATGTAAAGTTGGTCCTATTGTATGGCTGTGCAAGATGGATGGCAACAAAAATAACAACAAAGAAGTTACTAATGTTCAAAAGTCGACGTTTGTGTAGAATAGAAGGATAGTATGACAAGATCGCTAATGTGGAACTGATGACAAGAGCCAAACAAGTGCCAGAGGAACAAGATGTGAGAATCAGACACTGGTGATGAATGCGATGGGTAGGACACATATTAAGGACACCGGTTGATAACATAACAAGGCAGTCATTGTTCTGGAGTCACCATGATAAGAGATGTAGATGGAGGCCACAAAAAAAGAAAAACATGTGGAGAAGAGAAATGGAGACACAAATGAAATGTTTGTGGAAAATATGGAAAGACCTTGAGCTGATGTCATGTGACAGGAGTACTTGGCATGAGTTTATTGAAGTCCTATGTTCCATGTGCAACAGAATGGTGATGATGGAATGACATAATTGTGAATTTCTGATAGTGGAACCTGTTGTTATGTCCGCCGCATGGAACACGGTCGCATCCTGAAAGATATCTTCTACGGCCAACTGGCAGAGAGCACAAGAACAGTTGGGCGACCGCAGCTGAGGTCCAAAGATGTGTGCAAGAGAGACATGAGGGCACTGGACATAAATCCGGCAACCTGGGAGGATGAAGCTGCGATCGCATCAAGTGGTGATGCTCTCTACAGCGCCCCCTCAGATTGGGCGAAAAGCTCTCACGGCAAGCAGAAGATAGGAGACAACATCGAAAGGAGCACCAGGAAAATAAACAGCCGAGGGCTGTCACCTCAGGGCGCATTCCCATAGTCAATTATGACTGAAGGGGTTATTATTAGTATTACATTTTATAATGAAGTGCTGTTTATTATTACTGTGTAAATGGCGATAACTAATAATTTCCTAATGACTGCCTTTTAATTATTTTTAATCTATGCACTGTTTCCTTCCTTCAATGTAATTTGTATATTTACCAAAAGACCGATTGATTAATTGCTTATTTTCTGTAGTGCTCCACTGCATGTGGTGATGGTCAGAAAACTAGAGATGTCCACTGTGTTGATCTACAAGATAATGTTTTGTCTGATGATGCTTGTTCTGAACTCAGACCAGACTCAGAAGAAAGGTGCAACTTAGGAGAATGTGGAAAAGGATGGTTCTTCACAGACTGGCCAACGGAGGTGAATATGATAATTTCATTACTTACAAATTCTGCACATAGATACTTTATGTTGTAAACGGTTGATTAAAGTCAACATTAAAGAGTAAACGACAGTTTTATGGTGACAAAGTTTAAAAACAAAAAATCAGTGAACAGAGAAACAATTTTATAAAAGATGAAGCTAAGGAAAAGTGAAAAAAGCAGTATTTTACTTAGAAAACTTGTTGATGTAATCTTAACAACTCGAAATAAAATCATATGGGCTCTTTGTTAAAGACTGGTTCAGTGAACAAGATTTTTTTATTACTGAATTACCTCCTGCTAGAACTTTCAATTTTATTAACGAGCACTTACTTACTTACTTAATCGTTCCCCTTCAACCGTGAGGTGTAGAGGTTTGGAAGAGAGAGAGAGCCAGGCTATCCTATCGGCTGGCTTCCTCCTGGCCTGGTTCCATTCTAGTCCTCGGACCTTCAAAGATTGTCTAGTGTTGTCCTCCCAGCGAACTCTGGGTCGTCCTGGGGGTCTGGATCCCTGGCTCTTTGTTTCCCATGCTTGTCGTGGTAGCCGATCTTCTCCCATTCTGCAGACATGGCCAAACCATCTTAGTTGGGACTGTTCTACTTGGGTCTGCAGGGGGTGGGATTTTAGGCCTTGGTTGCGGACCATGTCTCTTCTTGTTACTTCAACCACCTTCCTCAGATACCTTATTTCTGAGGTTTGGATCTGGCTTTTGTGGGTTGTAGTCATTGCCCATGACTCGCATCCATATGTCAAGACTGGGACATAGGTGGAGCGGTATACAGCCATCTTCGTTTTCTTACCAACCTCTCTCTTGCTGAGGAATCCTCGATTTATGGCCTGAAAAAGTCTCCCAGCTGCAGCTTTTCGAGTGGCCAACTATTCTTTCATGCCTCCCTTTCGGTCTATAATAGCTCCGAGATATTTAAAGTGGTCGACCTGCTCCAGGACCTGTTCTCCCAGCTTAATCTGATGTCTTCTTTCTTCTCGTGATATCACCATGGATTTTGTTTTAGAGCTGCTTATGACCATCCCTCTCTTCTCCAGCTCTTCCTTCCAGACTTGCAGGTTGGATTGATGTGCCTCTGATTTAGCAATCAGGGCAACATCATCAGCAAATGCCAGCTCTGAAATACATACCTGTCTCATCTTCCAGTACCCCAATGAATACTTTCTTGTTCTCTCCTTACATGCCTTGATAACATCGTCCATGAGGAGTATGAAAAGATAAGGTGACAGGATATCACCTTGTCTTACACCAGTGGTGGTCCTGAACTCTTCTGACTTATGGTTTGCTGTCCTCACATAATTTCTGCAAGACTTGTAGAAGCTCTGTATAGCATGAATCAGAGGTACTGGAATGTTCTTCCTTGCCAAACAGTCCCAAAGTTTGCTCCAGGGGACCCTGTCAAACGCCTTTTCCAGATCTATGAAACAAAGATGGATCTCACTCTTATACTCAAGAGCCTTTTCACTCAGCTGTCTGAGTGTGAAGATTAGGTCTTGAGTACTTCGGTTTGCTCGGAATCCGCACTGGACCTCATCCAATTGTGGCTCAGCTAGGCGTCGGAATCTCTGCTCTAGGATTCTAGAGTAGATGTTACCAGGGACACTGAGAAGTGATATGCCTCTATGGTTTCCGCATTGTAGATTGTCACCCTTTTTGAAAATTGGTGTTATGATGGCAATCTCCCAATCCTTTGGTATGGTCTTGTTGCACCACGCTGCCTGTAAGACCCTTAAGAGTAATAGGTCGCCTGATGCTCCCATGTACTTAACCATTTTTGGTGTTATACCATCATGCCCTGCTGCTTTGCCCATCTTGATTTTCTCCAGTGCTGCCTACAGTTCTTCCATCTTTATGTCATCTTCATCACCATTGGTTTCCTCTTCTGTGCCAGTGGTTATCATTTCTGATGCTTGACCTTGCTCACCATCAAGGAGTTCTGAGAAATATTCTTTCCATCTTTCCATTACTTCCTTCGGGGCAGTAAGCAATTTGCCTGTCTTGTCCTTTATAAATTTGAGAGGACATTGTTTTTTCCTTCCTCATGTTCTTTAGGGTCTTATAGAACAATTTCTGGTTTTCTTGCGCATCTTTTTCTAGCTTTTCTCCAAATTCTTCCCAGGACTTCTGTTTCGCTGCTAGCACCTTGTTCTTTGCTTCTGTTCTGAGTATCACATATTCTCTATATTTCTCTATTTGTCCTGCTGTGTTTTTAGCTCCTAAGTATTGTTTCCATGCCATTTTCTTCTCTCTTATTTCCTCTTTGACTTCCTCTGTCCACCAAGGTGTCCTCTTTCTCTTGTTCCCAAGTCGTACTTCACCACATGCTTCTGCAGCAGCTGTCTTTATGATGTCCTTGAATTTAAGCCAGAGGGTTTCCAAGTCATCAGGTTGTTCTTCTGTGTTTCTCACCGCTGTAACAATAAGCCCCTGATATCTGGTCTTAATTTCTGGCTCTCTCAGCTTGTAGGTCTTAATGCTCATTTCTCCCGTTTGTTTACTTGCGTGATGTTGCGCAGTTCCTAGGCTGAGTAATTCTTTCAGTTGTTCTTTTGATTGTAAGCAGGTAGTGATCACTTCCAATCGCTGGCCCCCTCCAGACTCTGGCATCCTGGACATATTTGAATGAGCTCCTCCTAACAATGCCATAGTCGATCACTGACTTCTCATTCTTTGTTGGTTCACATCTAGTGTATGCATGTATGCGCTTATGGGGGAACTTTGTGTTTGTAATGATCAGATTCTGCTCACTGCAGAATCTAAGGAGTCGCTTTCCATTGTCATTGAGAGTATCTTCTCCATATCTTCCGATAACTTCACCCCATCTAGCATGGTCATTTCCAACTCTGGCATTGAAATCTCCGAGCATGATAATTTCATCTAGGCAGTCATCCACTGTCCTTTGAAGCAGCTCGAAGAATTCCTCCTTGACCTCTGCTCTCTCATCCTCATTTGGTCCATACACTATGACCAGGTTGATTATGGTTTCTCCTTCTTTTAGTTTTACAACCATAATGCGCTCCGAAACAAAGTTCCATCCCTTGATACTATCTTTCTGGTTTTTGGCCACAATGCAACCCACGCCCCCTTTAGCTCTTTCAGATGTGGGTACACCACTGTAGAGCAGCGTGTTGCCATCGGGATTCATGACTCCTTGTCCCTTTTTCTTTGTTTCCGTTGTAGCCAAGATTTCTAATTTTGCTTTCCTCATCTCTTCCACCAGCTCCTCTTCTTTCCCATTTATACTTCTTGTGTTCCATGTTCCATAAGTCGTAGTCCGTTCCAGTTCGTTGCCTTTAGAATGAGTCCGGTTTTCTCTCTTCTAGTTCGTGTAATCATGTTTTAAAGCAAACAGGTGATTGGCCTGTTGTGCCTTTGCATGATGGAGGGGCTGCTTCCTTACGGCCTCCATGTAGGCCGCCCTCCTCCTTTTTCAGCCGGGCTTGGGACCGGCCTAGGCGGAGTTCTATTAACGAGCACAAATTCTATTAACTGCAGCATTATGTGCTTGGTGCACACCAATCAACTGACTAAGATTGTGTCCATTGGTCAGTCAAAAGGACTTGAAGTGTAAGATCATTGGTCAGTCAAAGGAACGTGAAGTTGAAGATCATTGGTCAGTCAAAGGGACTTGAAGTGGAAGATCATTGGTCAGTCAAAAGGACTTAAAGTGGAAGATCATTGGTCAGTCAAAAGGACTTGAAGTGGAAGATTATTGGTCAGTCAAAGGGACTTGAAGTGGAAGAGAAGGATGTTCAGGAGCTTGCAATGTCACAAGCAGGAGCTTTCTTCTAAAGAATTAAAAGAACTGGATAAGATGACTGAACAGACAGTAGCAAGGAGGGAAGGGACAGTGATGATCATATATCTACGAGGGCAAATCAGTAAATAGGTCACAAATGGCTATTTAAAATAAAAAACTAAATGAGATACGAACTTGAAAACCATTTATTATTGCACTTACATTTCCCCTTATTTCTCAACATAATCTCCACCAACCTTGATACACTTATCCCATCGCTTTATCGGTGCCTCAAAACCTGCAGCATAGAAGTCTTTGGTCTGCTGTCTCAGCCACATTCGCACCTCATGTTCAACCTCTTCGTCATCCGCGAAACGTTTGCCGCCAAGGTGAGTTTTTAGTGGACCAAACAGGTGGAAATCGCTCGGGGCTAAGTCGGGGCTGCAAGGCGGATGTTCAAGAAGTTGCCACCCTAGTTGTTTAATTTTCTTCTGGGTTAATCAAGCCGTATGTGGTCTGGCATTGTCGTGATTGAGCAGTACTCCTCTAGTCAGTAGGCCTGGACGTTTTCTTTGAATTGCATCCCGAAGCATCAACATAACTTCACAGTACGATGCAGCATTCACATTCTCACCTTTCTTCTGGAAATGGGTTAACAGCACTCCTTGAGAATCCCAAAAGACTGTAAGCATAACCTTCCCTTCTGATGGCGTAACCTTGAATTTCTTGGCAGAAGGTGAAGATGGATGTTTCCATTGCATTGAAGCACGCTTTGATTCGGGTTGGTAGTGATGCACCCATGATTCGTCCCCAGTAACGATCCTGTTAAGCATGTCTTCTCCTTTATCTGCCTACCGAGAGAGATGTTGCAAGGGCAGGCCGATTCGGTTCATTTTGTGTTCCTCTGTCAGTTGTCTGGGCACCCACCGTGAGCACACTTTCCGGAAATTCAAACGATCATGCATTATGCTGTAGGCTAAACCATGAGAGCACCATATTACAGTTGCTACACTGTCTATCGTTACTCGCCTGTCAACACGAATCATCTCCCCCACCCGCCGCACAGATGCTTCTGTCGCAATCTGAAGAGGACGACCAGGTCGGTATTAATCAGCAATTTTTGAGCGTCCTTGAGAAAATATATCGACCCAGTTATGCACCGCTTTACGCGACAAACACTTCTCACCGTAAACAGGGGATGGGTTTGAAAAAAAATCGAAAAAAGGTGATTCGTCTTACAAAGACAAAAGACAAAGAAAATAGTCTACGTTACGGCCACAAGGCCTTCGTCAGGAAAGGAAAGAAAGTGAAGGCTAGATAGGACACATAAAAACTTAATAAAATAGGAACAGGAACTTCCTGTTCAGCCACGCGCTCATCAGCAGACAGCGATTTTGATAGGATTTCGGTTCTTGCCTTCAGGGAAGTACCTAGGTTTTATTTTATTTTATTTTATTATTTTATTAAGTTTTTATGTGTCCTATCTAGCCTTCACTTTCTTTCCTTTCCTGACGAAGGCCTTGTGGCCGTAACGTAGACTATTTTCTTTGTCTTTTGTCCTCGTAAGACGAATCACCTTTTTTCGATTTTTTTTCAAACCCATCCCTTGATTTTTTTTCAAACCCATCCCTTGTATTCCACGTCTTACCGCAATTCCCCTCCACTTCCTCGATCACCGTAAACAGGAAACATTTCCTTATGAATACCCTTTGCAGGAAGTCCTTCTCCCCCCCCCCCCCAAAAAAAAACCCCAACAGCACGCTGTTCTTCGGTCGTACACTCCACGAGCACAGTCGCCATTTTTATCTGAGCTGCGCATACGCTTGCGACACCTAGCGTCTGCTACCTAAAGTAATCAAGCTGGATTGCTACCACCTAATGACACATTTAGAAACTACCAACTACAATTTTCAGCTATCTCATATCAGTTTGTGACCTACTTACTGACTTCGCCTAGTACTTCAGATTTAAAATATGTCATTCACTGCTGGGAGATGTTTAGAAAATTGAACTGGCTTAAAAGCACCCTAATGTGGAATCTGCATAATCTATTTTGTATGACATGGAGGACAAAGTGGTCTCCCCTAAGTTGCAACTAATGAACAGGAGAAGAAATTCCTCAAAAGAAACACTTGATAGCATCTTTTCTAAAAGGCTGACTCAGAAAGATGATTTCAATTGACCATCCTCTCAAACAAGGCGGAACAAAAGATGTTCATGTTAGAGATTTCCTGACATTATTATGAAACGTGTTTCACCTTCAAAAAAGTACTTATAAACTCGGCAAGAGCTATAAGTCCCTTTTTTAGGATTAGCCGTTTTCAGAGCTTTTTATTGCTAGCTAATAGAAGATAGCACTCCTGCTCAGGGCTTAGTTTTTATCAACATTAAACTTCAGTCGACAGAGTTCACTTTTTATTTTTTTAAGGCAGCTGCAGTTTGATATAACCAGCGGACTTCAGTCTAGGATGAAAGCATGTGCCTCACTAACAAGAGTAATAAAATATTAAAGAAACATTTAAATGTTTTAACAAATTAATTTATAGAGAATTCTGTGAGTTGGAACCATTTATCCAGCATCCCATTGACAAAATAAAAAGATTTATTTAAGGAGATTTCCAGTTAATGAATGACCATGGAGCCAGCTGTGCTCATTAAAGGAGGATCCACTGCACTGATATGAAGCTACCATTTGAAGTTACTGTATAAGGCTAGCAACATCTGACCAGATATGTGACTGTAGTGGATTTGATGGTATTGTATGGTTGATGTTACCTAGTGTGATGCATGAGGTCAGCTGTGAAGGCTCCTGAGATAAATGTAGCTGTGAATTTACAGAAGGCCCTTCTTGCTACCACTTACGACCTCAGACATATCTTTTTTTTTACTAATGAATGTGGCTACGTTAAAATCTAGGGTACTGATATGTAATGTGTTGTGGTAGATTACATACACACACACAGATATTTAATAAGTCTAATAATATTAATAAAATTTATAATACACTGAACTAACTCAAGCTGTTTAAATTTTTGATATTAAATTTTCTTTAAGTTTATTTGTTCTGAACCAAGGTTTTATTTTGGTCAGAACACATGAAAGGTTTTGAAATTATGAATGAAATGCATGAATATATGTCATAATAAAATAGAAAATGTTTACATATGTATTTCAAATGACTGGTTAATAGTAATTATCTTAAGATAGTCCCAGGAGAACTTATTTCTATATATGCTGTTGGGGTGATATCATCACTCCCTGTCTATGACTACCAAACATTGTCCATTCACTGATGGGAGTAATACAAGTTTTATTTCCCAAAATTTTTGTGGGTTTTAGTGATGGTAATATAGTTGGTGTGTTAGTTAGTAAATAAGTTGGTGAAGGTCCAGCAGGCCAGACGCTCACGTATCTTGACTGAGTAGTTCTGGTGCTGGAATCTGGTGGCCTCACCTCTCCGTGCTTGGGGGCAATATAAGGCTGCTCTGACAAAATACTAGACTGCACTGGTCCACACTTGTATTTATCAACACAGCATTTGACACCACTTTGGTGCCAAACAGAAACTCACACTTCTGCAACAAAAGTATTGGGTCATGTGTCAGAACTCTACCTCCTGAGCCACTTCTACACACAACACCAGACAACAACACCACATAGACGGGGTCAGATCTCTCTGACCATACAGCACATCTTACCAAGTTGGTTTCACATAGTACTAGTTCCCCAAGACTACATATTCTGAAATATGTTCATTAGCTTCCTGCTATTGAATAAGATAGGTGATATGTTCCACTGATCTCAACACTTGATCCGCCCTTCATAATCCTTGCTGGCGTTTATGTATTTTGTTTGTCTCTAGACCCTGAACTTGGGCTGCGGATCTAGATCGAATCCTTACTTGTTGTAAGGGATAGATTTTGATATGGCAGTATCAAATCACTCGAAACATTAAACAATATTAAAATATACAAAGAAATACTTTCATTCTTACCAGAATTATGAATAGAGAACACAGTTATATTCTAGCAAAACTCAGCTGAGCTGCTGGCTCTAGTATGGCGTCCCTCTAAATATGGCAATTAGCTTCTGGGAAATACACCACTGAAGAATTACTGTGTCTACTACTGGACAATTTATTGTTGAATGGCAAAAATGCGCGTCTGTGCGCCTATAATATGATTATCTGTGGCCAGTCACCGACTTTCCCCCTTTCAAATTTTAAACCTCCTACCAAAAGTCAATTCAGTCATACCTCAGTCAAGTATGTATTATTGTCTGTTGGTCCGTTTGTCTCTACTTGCTTTTTCATAAAAAACACGCTTGGTTCTACATGCCTTTCTACACGAATCGGTCTCTAGAGTTATTTTTAGCCACAATTTTCCACTAATTCCCCCTCTCTTTCATTCTAACTAGATTTTAGCACTTGAGTCTCAAGGCCGCAATTTTTGAAAATTAGTGACATTTTTTTAACAGTGCAGTCGCTCGTCTGTTATGAACAACACAGTCTTTTGTCAATATCTTCATTATTATCTATCCGTCTGTATAAATGAAAGCATATTATTTCTCTGCTCAAGATGGTCTATCCGACTAGCTAGTTTTTATATTCCTAACATTATTATTAAGAAAAAGTTACTTTTTCAAGGTTAGTTGTTTTTTTGAAATATGTTCGAGCATCTTCTGTAATGCGTTTGCCGCTGAATTCAAATAAAAGGACTCAGTATCGTAAAAGCGTCCAAGAAATGACTGTTGCGTATAATAGCTAAGGTCCCTTTTGTCCATTTCTTTACATTGTGTCAACTTGGGGACGTGAATTTTTTTCCTTTCCCCACCAATTGCGCCTTTTTAGCCTTGCTAGTTTCAAGCACGTGTTCAGTCATATTTTTTCTTTTTGATCTCCGTTCCCTCCCGTCTCCAAGGGTAAACATTTTGTCTTCACGTCTAACAAGTTAGTTTCCATGGCAGGTAGTGAACCGCGGCATGGGCGATCATGTCTTCTAGTAGCTTACGCATTATTTTTATCCCTACATTTTATCTTTGGAGATATTTTAACGTTGTATCACATATACCATTTTTATTCTTTCTTTCCCGTGTTGCATGCTTACTAATTCATACATATTTGCCAGCAAGTTCCAATGTTTTGTGGATTTATCATAGTTAAACTACTTTGTACTCGTTTTCATTGATTGTATTACAGTTGTTCACCAGCTTGGTTCATTAATTCATGTATGTATGGGGAGACTGCTTCTTCACAAATAGAACAACAATAGTTCCTGACATCAGTGATTTCATGATACTTTGTTTACAACAATTTCTTTAAACAATCTAATGATAACATTATCGATTGTGAAAAGTATTCAATCAATACCCTTTAGCTCCCCAAGGAACACAGGCTTTCAACAAACACATGCCGTCCCCCTGTCACGTGCTATTAGCTCAAGTTCTTTCCAAGTTCTTCACTTCTGCCTCCAGCTCTCTTCTCCATGTACTTTTTGGTCTACCTCTGCCTCTCTTTCCTTGGGGTTTTTCAGAACAAGAACTGCCTTGTAATGCTTCCAACAAGCTTCCTCAATATTTGTACTATCCATTGTCATTGTCTTCTTCGTATCTCTTGTTCCACTGGCACTTGTCTGATTCTTGTCATCATTTCCACGTTGGTGACATTGTCATACCATTTCAATCCTTCTATTCTACGCAAGCACCCATTTATGAATGTCTGTAACTTTTGTTGTTGTTGTTTTTGTTGTACTCCATGTTTCAGAGCCATACAATAAGACTGACTTGAGATTTGAGTTGAAGATTCTTATTTTCGTGTTGGACTTGATTTCTCTTGATCTCCATAAGTTTCCAATGCTTTTAACCTCTCAAGGGTGATCCTGTTTAATACTTTTCCTGCATTGATAGTAACATTATTCTTCTATAATTTGCGCAATCTTATAAGTTTTCCTTCTTAGGCAACTTGACCAGATAACGTTCCTTCCATTCTTCTGGTATTTTCTCCATCTCCCAGACTTTGCAAAGTAGTTTGTATAATATTTCTGTAGATAGATCAATATATGCTTTGATGGCATCCAGGGCCGGCTCTACCGACGGTGCAATACGTGCATTTTCACGGGGCGGCAAGCTTTGGGGGGCGGCAAAAAATCTTTTTACTTATTTTTACAATCCCGCCAAAATATTCCGCCTGGGAGCCGCGCTGGTGTAATGGTTACCACACTGCGCTAGCGATCAGGTTTTCAAGGTTCAAGCCCGGGCGCGAGCATTTGTAGGAGTGTCATCAACCGGGATTTTGACTGAATAACCTGAACGGCTCCTGAAATAAACCCTCTGTGGATGGCGTCACGGAGTGTTCGAAGGTTTCGTCTAGATTATTTTAAAATTCCTTACTTTTCTATTCCTTCACATTTTGTCTGTTTTCTCTATGAAATATTTGCTCCTGCGGTCTGTTCTTTAGCTGTTTTTCAAGTCTTCACTAATAGTTCTGCCATACGATCCTAATGCTACCTTCTCCTACAAAGGCACTAAAAGGTATTTCTTTAAGGACGTCAGTACAATTTATTCGCTTGGTCGAAACCACAGTGGTTCCCAGAGGATTATATTTCCGTGTTCAGTGGTCAACTGAAGACCGCCACGATAAATCTTCCGGCATGGCTGAACGAGACGGGAATTAACCCTCTATTGGGCCTTGTTGCCATTTGGCAACATACCGTTTAAAGTCATCTATTTCACTATCCGGCGTTCAAATTAATAATTTTTTTGTTTTATTGTGTTCTAGAAACATTCCCAATTTTAAATTACCGGGTAACTCCTTTGGCGGAGAAATACTTTTTTTTCACGCACTCTTTTGTCAAGGCATGGTAGCTGGTTTGCAAGATCGAATTGAGAGGTGAGTTTACTTCACATTATTTTTTAAAATTCCTTATGAAAACGGTGTATAAAAAATATGTTGAGTAACTTAAACCACTTATCTTTGTAACAAATGCTTTAATAGTTATAAATAAATAAAATAAGTTACTCTTATTTTACATTTTAGGTATGTTGCCATTTGGCAACAAAAGTCGATTAAGGAATAAAAACCACTTCATGTTGCCAATTGGCAACAGTTGCTTTTTACCTAATAAATGATATTTAATGTTGTATTTCTCTGTAATCAACAACATTAGTATTTTATTCTCATTATAATTGATTAAACTTCATCATTTAAAAAAAAGTTGTTATTTGCAATTTTATGTATCCTAAAAAGGTCAATGTAAATAGTAGAATTACCAGTATAAATTACTAATAATATTGTAAATGAATAAAACATATTTACTTCATCTAGACTTGACTTTTAGAACTAAACTACACATGATAACCACTAAAATTGCCAATAATCACAAAACATAATGTATCATCAGATGAGATTAAACAATTTTGTGATGAAAAACTTTTGAATTACAAAATGTATATGTTGTCATTTTTTTTAAATTTTTTTTTACAGTTAAACACAATGGATCCTCAAAAGTTTTACAGCCAAAAGACTACAATCTATAGACCAATACCTGAGGCTTCTAGCGATAGTGAGCTGTCAGACAGTGAGGCTGAAGACATCCTGGATAACACGTGGCAACCCGGCCCTTCCTCGGACACAACCGATTCAGGTTTGTTGAATTTAATTGATGTTTTTTTTTTAATGTGGCCACTTTATTTCAGACTGCAGTTGTAGCCTTGTCCATCAGTGTACAACCTATGTACAGTTTCAGCCTAGTCCATCAGGTACTAAATATCGGCTGACGGAGACTTACTTGTGGAACGCTTTATACCATAATGTGGATTAGAATAATTTTTATCATTATTACTATTATCAGAATAATAACATGTACACCAGTATACCAATAAATGATTGTTTATGTTGCCAGATAATTAATATCTTTGTTTTCTTTTTTTTCAGAATCATCTGCATCAGAGCTGGAGGACACAGATGTAACCTTTGATCATCGTCGGATGCTATGGAGACACTGTGAAGCCTCAGATGTATCTTCTGAAGCTCCGCCCTTCTCTGGTGATTCGGCACATGTATCAGTTACCTCAGAACCAATAGAATACTTCCGCAGATTCATTGATGATGATACAATGGCACATATGGTCACTGAATCAAACAAGTACAGCATCCAGAAAAACATCATGAAGCCTCTCAGATTGAGCCAGCCAGAACTGGAACAGTTTTTTGGAATTGCGTTTATGATGAGTATTGTTAGAATGCCCAGTTGTAAATTGTACTGGGACTCTACAACGCGCTATGGACTTGTTGCTGATACTATGACGAACAAGAGGTTTAAAGAAATCAAAAGTAACATTCACTGCAATGACAACAACAAGCAGCAAGACAATGAAGGCGACAAATTGTTCAAATTAAGACCTTTAGTTGACGCTCTGAAAGTGAAATTCAATTCAATCAAACCAGCAGAAAGGCTGAGCATTGATGAGCAAGTTATCCCATTCAAAGGTCAATCATCTCTGCGTCAGTACAACCCAAAGAAACCCAAAAAGTGGGGCTATGAAGTCTTCGTTTGTTCAAGCAGGTTTGATTCATGATTTTGAAATTTACACTGGAAAAATTGACGTGTGTCCTGGCCAACCTGATTTAGGAGCATGAGCTAATATCGTGCTGAAACTTCTTCAACGTATCCCTAAAAATGTGTGGCATAAAGTATATTTTGACAACTGGTTTAATTCGCCAGCATTGCAGGCATGCCTCTGGAAACAAGGCATTGCATGTCTTGGCACTGTCCGCGCAAACCGGCTGAAAGGGTGTAATCTATGTTCCGATAAGGAACTGAAAACGAAAGGAAGAGGGTCATCTGTTGTTTGTACTGCAGCAACAAACGGAGCCACATTGAAAGCTATCAAATGGTATGACAATAAAGCAGTCACACTGCTAAGCACCTATGCAGCAGTTGAACCAGAATGTGTAGTCAGAAGATGGGACAGAAAAGCCAAGAAGGAAATACACATTTCTTGCCCTGCAGCTGTGAAAGAATATAACATGTTCATGGGAGGGGTAGATTTGCTGGACTCCTTGCTGGCACTCTATCGTATACCTATTAGATCCAAAAAATGGTACCACAGAATATTGTTTCATTTCCTGGATGTTTCTGTGGTGCAAGCTTGGCTAACTTATTGTTCAGATGTGTGTAAGGATGGTATGGAAAAAAAGGACAGACTACCATTAGTTGATTTCAAGTTGCAGATTGCTTTGTGTCTCCTAAAAGCAGGAAAAAGTGAAAATAATAAAAGGGGAAGGCCATCAGGAAGCACTGAGACACAGCTGGTGGCTAAAAAGAAGAGAGGGCAAACAGCAAATGTACCTCCTTTTCATGTCAGAACTGACAATGTTGGCCACAGCCCCAATTCCGTCACCAACAAAGGGAGATGCAAACTTCCTGGATGCAAGGGGTACTCCAGAACTGTCTGTGAGAAGTGTAACCTACACTTGTGCCTCAATAAACATTCAAACTGTTTCAAAGTATTTCATGAAACATGAGTGTGGAGCTGTGATTGAGTCACGAGACAGAAGATTTTTTTTTTTTTCAGTAACTATATGTTTCATTGTATGTGTGGCATTTTCTGTATAAATTACACTTAACTTCATGAAGTTTCACAAATTTTGTTGTCTGCTATTTACTGTTTAAATATTAAATGTAGGTAGGGAGTAAAAAAAGGTGAAATAGATGTTGTTAGACATAAAAACATAGTTAAAAGATATATGTTGCCAAATGGCAACAATAAATGTTCCCAACCTTAATGGTGATTTGTTGCCAATTGGCAACATACCCATAAAACACTAACTAAACATTTTTTTGCCCAAAATTAACCTTCACACCACTTTTCAGACATGGGACAGCCACAAAAACCACTCCAAGAATTTTTTTTCCAACTATTTCATAAATGGCCCAATAGAGGGTTAATTAACTTGGTGTGGGAATCAGGAATTTATTTTTTATCGACCGTTCTATGTCGGCGGCTCGAATGTTTCAGTTGTTTTCGAGTGTGCATTCAAGGAAGTTGATTTTGCTCAGTGTTAGTGTGCTATGTGTTACAGTGATAAATAAGTTTTTTAAACGTTTTATGGAAATTAGTACAGTGCTTCAGCCTCCATTCATTACTAAATAATACATTTTATTGTAGGGTTTATTAAAACAGTTTTAATATTCAAATAGATATAATGTCCGATAAAAGAAAAAAACTATCAGGTGCCGAATATCGGAAACGGAAACTGGAAAAAGAACGCGATATTCAAAAACATAGCGGGGCTTTACATAAATATCTAAAAACTGAAACAGCTGATGTAGGACAGAAGAAAATAAGCCAATGTACCGAAACAAATGATTCTGAGCTCACGGCAAGTACTTCTAACTCGGACCCCAGTAACGTAGATATTACTAACAATGTCGAAAATGAGACTGATTTGACCGTGTCCAATTCCAGAGATTTAAGTGATGAACTTGAGAGGTACACTGATCCGGCAAGATGGAATCCTTCTTTAAGCGATACCGAAAGACTGGAAATCGTAAAAAAAAGGCCTGCCAGAGAGACCAACAAATGAGTTTGTTTTTCCGCGCAGCTCTAATGGTCAGAAATTTTCACTACATTTTTACACTAGGGAGCTAAGCAATGGAAAACATATTAATCGATCATGGTTAGTGTATTCAAAAGAAGAAGGTTCTGTATTTTGTTTCTGCTGTAAATTGTTTTCCTGTAATAAAATGTCACTCACTACTGATGGCTATAATGATTGGGGTCATTTGTATGTGTATCTTAATGAACACGAAAAAATCTAAAAACCACTTGGAGTCCCATACAAAGTGGATTGAATTATCGTCCAGGCTTAAATCAGTACAGACAATTGATTCAATGCAACAAAAGTTATTAAATTCAGAAGTTCGACACTGGAGGAGCATAATAGAATGCCTAATTGCTATTGTCCAGTTCTTTAGCCAAAAATGCTTGCCATTTCGTGGAACATCTGATAAATTACCTGACCCTAACAATGGAAATTTTTTAAAGCTTGTTGAACTGATTGCCAGATTTGATAGTGCTATGTGTGAACATTTAATGAGAGTAGCTCGTGGATCTACCCAACATTACCTTGGGAAAAACATTCAAAATGAATTTATTTCTCTTCTCTCTGGAACCATAAAAAAAGAAATAATTTCTATGGTGGAGAAAGCTAAATATTATAGCATAGTTGCAGACTGTACTCCCGATGTAAGTCACATTGAACAATTAACACTAATTGTAAGATTTGTTAACTATGATAATTAGCAAAACAGACGATAAACCCACATTAAAGATACGCGTAAATGGGGAAATCCTGGAACAAGTCAAGAGCTACGTATATCTCGGTCATATAATAGCAGAAGATGGCAGATGTGAAACAGAAATCAAGAAGAGAATAGGAATGGCCAAAGCTATATTCAACAACATGAAACATATGCTGACATCCAAACAGTTATCTCACAAATTAAAACTGAGAATCATAAAGTGTTATATATATTCTGCATTTCTGTATGGTGCAGAAACATGGACGATGAATAAGCAGTTGGAAGAAAGAATTGAGGCTCTTGAAATGTGGATATATAGAAGAATGGGGCGTATCTCATGGAAAGAGATGAAAACAAATAAGGAGGTCCTAGAAAATCTAGGTATGAAAAGAGAACTAATGAGGGAGGTCAAAGTTCGGCAGCTAAAATACTTTGGCCACATAAAAAGGCATAACACCGTACAGAAGACCATAACAGAAGGGAGAGTTGAAGGCAAACGTGCAAGGGGAAGACAGCGCTATAAATGGGAAGACAACATCAAGAGATGGACAGGAAAGAGTCTATCAGAGTGCACCATCAAGACAAGAGACAGAAGACGTTGGAGATCCATTACAGCCAACCTTCGTTGTGGAGATGGCAACTGATGATGATGATGATGTAAGATTTGTTAATACGAATCCAGATGATATCAACATTCATGAGCATTTTTTGGGTTTCATTGCTGTAGAAGCCACTACAGGCTCAGCGTTAACCGAATGCATTCTAAGAAAATTGTCAGACATGGATATTCCAATCGGAAACATGCGTGGCCAGGGGTATGACAATGGATCAAATATGAAAGGAAAACATTCAGGAGTTCAACAACGTATTAGGGACTTGAACCCGAGAGCTTTTTATATTCCTTGCTGTTCTCATTCTCTTGGTGGTCAATGATGCCGCGATGTCATCTAGAGAAGGGGTTTTATTTTTTGAAACGGTTCATTGTATGTGTTTTTCTCAGCGTCAACACTGCGTTGGGAAATTCTTAAGAAACATATTACAACTCTAACGCCCAAGCCACTAAGTACAACTCGCTGGGAATCTAGAATCGAGGCCATTCGTCCTTTAAGATATTATATTGAGGAATTTTATGATGCATTGATAGAAATTGCTGATGACGAGTCAGTAGACAAAATGGCGAGACATGAAGCTGAAACCCTTGCCCTAAAACTCAGAGATCTAAAATGTTTATGTTGTCTGGTTATATGGCACTATGTTTTAAACGAAATTAATGTTGCTAGTAAACTGTTGCAAAGCATAAAAATGGAATTGATTAGTGCCATAACAACTTTGAGAAATGTTCTCCAAAGCCTCAAGAACCTCAGAAATGATAAATCATTTCAAAATTTTCTTGTTGATGCTACAACATTAGCTGAGAAAGTTGAAACTGATCCTGATTTGATACCAACGTTTGAATGTACTAGAGTGCATCGGCAGAAAAAGCAACACAACTATGAAGCAAGAGATGAACCTATTTTGGATCCCAAAACTAAATTCAAAATTGAATTTTTCTTTTTTATTATTGATGTTGCAACTAATTCTATTGAAGAAAAGTTTCGAGCAATTGGAACATCACAGTTCACATTTTTCCTTTTTATATAACATCCCTAAATTGAAATCTGAGACGACAAATGAGCTCTTAAACAAATGTAAAAACCTAGAAGGCGTTTTAACACGTCAAGAAAATAGAGACATTGATGCCATTGAGCTATGTGATGAACTGAAAGTAGTATCCAAATTAGTACCAGAAAATATACCGCCAATTGAAGTTCTTCGTTATATTATTGAAAATAACATTGCTACTAATGTCGCTATAGCCTTAAGAATATTACTAACTTTGCCTGTAACGGTAGCAAGTGGTGAGCGTAGTTTTTTAAAACTGAAGCTTATTAAAACTTATTTACGCTCAACAATGGCCGAAACTAGATTGGAAGGACTTGCCATGATTTCAATTGAACATGAAATCGGTCAAAAATTAGACTACGCAGACCTTATTTCTGGTTTTGCAAATATGAAAGCAAGAAAAGTGTCTTTTTAAGCAGTACATACTTCAAACAATATAAATTCAAATAATGTGAAAATAGTGCTAAAAACTATAACATGTACATACTATAGTTAAGTGTTTGTGACTCAACAGTTCATCGTTCCACATGAGAAGAGCATCCCCTATATGTAAGTAATGTAACTACATTTATTTCATATAATTGTCTCAAATAAAGTCAATGGTTTATTTTATGACTATACAGTATTTTTATCAATACATTATTATTAATGGTACTATTTAAAATTAGGCTAATGGTCATGAAATTAATGTTGAAGCTTGTTTAACATAATGGTTTTAAAAATTTCAAACGTTAATTTGAGGTTGGGCTGGGGCGGCAAGGTATGGTATTGCACGGGGCGGCAAAATTCCTAGGGCTGGCCCTGATGGCATCTGCTGGAATGCCATCTGGATCAGCTGCTTTTCCATCTTTCAGAAGCTTTATACCAACGGGCTGATCACCCGTTTGCCAGTCACTTCGATTACGGAAACAACAGCAAATGGATTGATTTGCCGTTGCCCTAAAGACGCCAATAGGCGTGATGGGAAACAATGGCAAAGAAAACCTATCTGCTGTTGCCCTAAGACGCCACTAAGCGTAATGGCCACTGACTGCTTTGACGGTCGGTGGCTAAGGATGGAAGAAGAAGAGAAGAGAAGAAGCTTTATGGCATTCTTTATTTCTTCCCTACTTGGTTGTTCACAGTTGATTTGTAGTTCCTTTTCTGCTGGCTGGATGTCTGGGGGATTTCTTGGAGCTGGGTGAGACCCGTGTGTTACTAGGGCCCAAAAGGGAAGCAAAGAATAGTCACACTGAACCCTACCAAGGCATGTCGTAAAAAGCGATTAAGGAGGGTGATAAGGGTGGATTTGAGCTGAAGTGGTAACTTGCCACCCTTATCGACACCTGGTATTAAAGTGTAAGATGTAGGTGTCTTCTCTGATTTAGGATGTTGCTGTGTATGTGGTAGTGGAACAGTTCACAGGGTTATCACACAGGCAACATGACGTGTAGAGTCATAGAAAGGGTAACTTCGTTGTATAAGTTTCTTCCATTTATTGCACGCCACAAAACAGTCATGATACTTATGACATCAACATAGTTAACGAGTTCAGCAAGATGATATGGCACATTGAAAACAATTTCTGTAGTCAGCAATGACAGCTGTTGTATATATGCGTCGTAAGACATCACAGTTCAATAGATTCAGAAATTCATAAATCATAGAGTTCTAGTTCGTGAAGCTGTATAAATAATAATAATTTCTATAACTTCTGCAACAGTGTCAGCTACAGATCTTCAATGTTCATAAACAATAATAAATGCTCCCATTCTGATGCTAGCAGATCAGTTGTATACAATAAGTCCGTTCACTGTCTGCACGTGAATAGCATACATGGGCTACAGGTCAGCTCGACCTTTATAATGTTCCTAAGTCTAACCATCTGACTTGGACGTGATCTCTGATATAACGAATCCTGGAACACAGACAATAGTCTTGTTGGTCTAGAGCGACCCATATATATTTAACTAGTTCAGGTATAAAGATACCGGTGACTTAATCCTAGTCAAAGTACCTCTCCATTTTGCATCACACAGGCGAGCAAATAGGCGACAAAATGACGAACCTCTAGATGATAGCATAAAGTTCGATACAAGAGGAATTACCTTATTTCGGAAAATCAACCATGAACATATGCCTCCAGGCAGGCGTGAATAATACGGGGAAATAGTCTAGTTAGCTAACTAACTCACAAAGACCATGTATTTCCCTCAGAGAATCACAAGACGCAGTTGCGTCTGCTCGCTTCTTAAACCATTTCTCAACTCCCGAACTGGGCGGAACACACAGAACGAACTCCCAGCTTTTGACATGCGCAGAACGACAATCTCTGAGTTGCCGTTCACAATAAGACGATTCTAAGAACATTCGAGATAAAAGTCTTACACAGTCGCGCCTTTTATGGTCATGAAAAGAAGCGTTAAGAAAGGTTTCAGACATCTACCATAGTTGACTGGTACTACCAAATAAGGAGATGTGGTCACGCTTCGTTCAAGAAATTATAGACCGAACGTGTCTCTATACAAGAGAAGGCAAACTCCTAAAAAATTGTAGTCTCGATAACTCGGATTATGTCCCTTTGACCATAGAAAACATAATACACACTTCAGTCAAAAAATGATCATACATATCAAAAAATGTTTATACAAACGAAAAATAATAATGATCCGTGCGTAACATTACCGCACCCTCCCTGGAAAAAAAAAATGAAACATTTTTTTTTAAATCCTGGAGCCGGAAAAAATCTAGGCTCCTAACGCACGTATGATGCGTGGATATATACCTAACAAATTAGCTCAACGCATGGAGCGACACTGAGATCATATCTCAGATCCTTAGAGAAAAAATTTATCTAAGTATACGCTGATATATTCCAGGAAGGTGCCACCAACACACGCCACAATGATGGCAACAACATAATGACAATCAAATTATTCTCATACCAATATATGAAATTAAATATATTATGTGTTATCATACAATGTGTTGCAAATAGCGGTGTAATTTACTAATATACCGCACTATATTATTACATTATATAAAGTAACAGTAATTAATAAGTAATACATGTGTTGATCTTCGGTGACATAAAACATTCAATAGAAGAAGATGTGGACATCATCCGCTCCCAATGTAGGACAGGACTTGATATCCTCAAAGTTCCACAATGGACATAAACTCGCAGACTTCAATGATGTGCTGCGAAAATATCAATAACACAAATCTTAAAGACAACTGGTAAATTTCTTAATACAATCCTGAAAATAATTTATTTAAATGTGGCCGAGTGATCTTTTGGCCCGTATATCACTAACTAAGCCTTCTTAGATAATTACATGGTACAATGTTATAAATTTCCCTCAAAAAAAAAAGTGAGACAAAATCTACTAACATGTCATTATAACATTGGACTGTATATCAGGAAATATATATATATGACAGAAGAATCATGTGGAATCGTGTGGACATCTGGACAGAATGTCTGCCATTACATTATCCGAACCACGGATAGCTCGAACCGAGAAATGAAATGGTTGAAGAGCTATGGCATAACGAGTGGACCTCGAGCTCTTCAAGTTTTTGCTCTGAATAGCAGTAAGCGCTTTCTGGTCGGTTTCCACAATGAAATGTGCGCCTAGAAGAAATCTTTGTAACTTCAGAATAGACCATACCATAGCCAATAACTCACGGTCTAAAACCGAGTAATTCTTTTCTGCAGCGTTTAATTTCCTAGAGATATACATCACCGGATGCAAAGTATCAGAATACTCCTGCATTAGTGCTGCCCCAATCCCTGTTGACGAGGCGTCACTTCGAAGAACAAAAGTCTTCTCAATAGTAGGTAACTTAAGAATAGGTGGAGATGAAAATAGGGCTTTAACCTGGTCCAATGAGGATTGACATTCTTTAGACCAGCGGATCAGATTAGGCGACCCTTTCTTCAATAAAGTAGAAAGCGGTGCCATAATGGAGGACAGATTCGGAATGAATCGTCCGTAGAATTGAATCAAACCTAATAGACTCCTTACTTGTTTCTTCGTCTTAGGGACCGAAATGTTAAGTATTTTTGAAACATTGTGGTCCTCTGTCTTTAAAAGACCATGACCAACCCGATGACCTAGGAAAGAAATCTCGCTAAATCCTATAAAGGCTTTAGAGGGTTTTGCAGTCAAGTTATACTCGCGAAGAGTAGACAGTAATTCGTATAAACCCAAATAATGATCTTCCCAAGAATCACTGAATAGACAGATATCATCTAGGTATGCTATGACATCTGTACGATATGCGAGAATTCGCCGCATCATGCGTACGAATGTAGCAGGGGCGTTCATAAGACCAAAAGGCATGAAATTCCATTGGAATAAACCCCTAGGTGTAGAAAAAGCTGTAAAAGGTTTGGCACGTTCAGTTAGCGGGACTTGCCAATAACCTTTAGACAAATCTAGTTTGGTAAAGAATCTAGAATTAGAAAGTTTATTGAGTAGCTCTTCTAATGAAGGCATAGGTTCAGCATCGAACTTCGTAACTTGGTTCAATTTGCGATAATCTACGCAAATGCGAATGTTATTATCCTTCTTTCGAACAATAACCATAGACGAAGAGTATGCTGAAGTGGATGGTTCAATGATTTCCAAACGTATCATTTCATCCAATTCTTTTTCGACTTGAGACTGGAAATGGATAGGTATTGGATATGGTCTGACTCTGATAGGATTGTGATCAGTTAGCACAATGTCATGTTCTATGACATGTGTGTGTCCCGGGATGTCTGTAAGAACATCCTGAAATGTTTGCAACATCGAAGAAACTTGTCGATGTTCCTCAGCGGAAAGATTTGGAGAAACGGTCACGTTTTTCCAAGATTCCGTAGAATAAAGTGGGACCATAGAAAGAGGAAGATTGACATCAGAAAAAGTAGTTTCCTCATCCTGTATAACTGACAGAGATGAGTACTGACCATGAGTTGCTTGTGAATTGTCCGTAGCCTGGAAAATAGGCTGCAAATAGTCAGGTCTTTCATAAAATTCTGTGAGCATATTTATGTGGAAAGTTTTATGCTTTCCATCAATATCGACAACATAGTCGACATCAGAAATTTTGGAGACTATTGCATATGGACCTTTCCATGCAATTAGAAGTCTGTTCTCCCTTGAAGGAAGTAGAACGAGAGCTTTGTCACCTGGACAAAGTTGTCGTAGACATCTATTCTTATTTGCAAACTGCCTTGCCTTTTCTTTAGCAAATTCTGAAGACGAAGTTGCTAGTTTGCATGCCTCGATGATCTTTTGCCTAAGAGCAATGACGTACTCATAAGAAGATTGAGTCTCATCGCTAATATTATCGGCAGTGATTAGATCGTGAAGTAAAGACATAGGGCCGCGCGGTTGCGCGCCAAAGACAAGTTCAAAAGGGGAAAACCCCGTATGTTCATTGGGGACCTCTCTATACGCAAAGAGAGCCGCGGGTAAGACCCTGTCCCAATCCTGAGGATGATCCTCAGTTATTTTACCAAGTAAAGTTTTCAGAGTCCTATTTAAACGTTCGACCAACCCATTAGACATTGGGTGATAGATACTGCTGAGAGACCTTTTAATGTGTAGCATAGACATTACCTGTGACATAGTGTCTGATATAAGTTGAGTGCCATGGTCTGACAATATTTCTCCGGGAAAACCCAAGCGAGAAAATATCAGCCAAAGAGCGTCTGCGATATCAGCAGTTGAGATGCTCTTGAGAGGTATTGCCTCTGGCCAACGTGTGCACATATCGACACATGTAAGGATAAATTGATGTCCTCTAGCCGACTTAATTCTAAAAGGACCGATAATATCTATTGCCATTTTTTGAAAAGGGCGAATAGGAATGTCAGCAGCCTGGATAGGCGCAGCATGTCGTGGTCCTTTAGATTTGACCTCCTGACATACTTTGCAAGAGCGACAGTACATTCGTATGTCCTTGCTCACAAATGGCCAAAAGAAAGCCGCAAGAACCCTCGACTTTGTACGGGAAAAACCCATATGTCCAGCACATTGCGAGTCATGAGCATGTTGCAATATTTGCAATCTCATGCTCTTAGGCACAAGAATTTGTGAATGAGTGGACGTAGTCGAGTCTTGTACCATACGTACAAGTACGCCGTTCTTCATAGAAATCCAAGATTTCCTATTAGTGTTCTGATTAGGATCACCTTTTTTTGCTAGAATGAAGAATTTTTGTAAAGAAGGATCTTCTTCTTGCAATTTGATAAATGAGTCACGTGTAATAGTCAAGTGACTATCTTGGTCATTTACTTCATCATTATTAGTTAATGAAGTTTGAGGTGGATCCAGAGCATGTGCTCTTGTGACCACCGCATTGGTAGCTTCAATGTTTTGCTCTTCCCAAACAGCAATCTGCTGTGGGGTACATTCCCTAACTCCGTGAATACGACCAATAATAAGGTCCGCAATAGGGTTTGGAAGTAGACACGCGTGGACCTCTCCCGTGAAGAAAGGAGTAGCAATGTGTATTATAGCAGTAGGATACTTTTCTAACGTGCCACCAAATGTGACACATTTGATGACTTTTCCTGTAGCACAGGATGGATCTACAAGAGATTGCCTAACGCCGACAGTAGTACATCCAGAATCAAACAACACTGAGACTGGATTACTATTTACTAGCCCCTTATGTAATATAAGAGAACCTCTCCCATCATGAGCAACATTAGCAGGAAGAGCGGGCAAAGGATGACCACAGCTTAGAGTACTAACGGTTTTCGGATCAAATAAAGTACTGCATTGGATACATTTATTTGCCCTACCAAAATCAAAAGATGAGCATCCGATAGCATTATGGTCTTTATCATTATTAACCTGTTTATCTGCTCCCTGAGATTCTTGTTGAACAGAGTTTGTCTGTTGATATCTTTTTCTCTTATGTTGCGATCTACCGCGACCATTATTGCCTCTGCAATTATCATTAAAGTCCCTACTGTATAACTGTCATTACTATCTCTATGCTGTTGAGAACCTCTATTATCTTGGTATTGAGGTCTCTGCATAAAATATTTCCCTCTATACCGATTACCTTTGTGAAAATTTCTAAAGTTAACCGGAGTAGAATAACGTGTAGTATTAGGTTGTCTCCAGTTCTGGGAAGAAGAATCACCCTGGAATTGATCACTATGGTTCTGGGCATAATTACGATTACTCTTTTTATTGAAATTTTTCTGGCTACCCTGAAATTTACGCATAAAATTTGGGCCATAAGGTGCTGCCGAAGCAACTGGCAGACCTTCTTTCACCTTAGAGTTACTAATGGTTATGTGCGGATGCGCAGTAACATACTGGCTACAGTATTCTTCCATTTCTTTTATGTTTTTAGGCTTACGCTCATGAAGAAAAGATAGAAAAGCTTCATTAACAGAAGACATAACCTTATCTCTAAGTAGTAAATCCATAAGAGCTTCAAATGTATTTTCTGTCTTAGACAACTCAACCCATCGTAAAAAAGTAAGACGGATGCCTGAGATGAATTCAGAGAATTCAACTCCAGTTTCTGGTAACATGGTTTTAAATTTAAGACGATATCCGTCCTCGTTAAGTTGGTACTTCTTTAACAATGCCGCCCTGACAACCTCATAGTTGTTTTTGTCAGGCACATCTACCATACTCAACAAAGTCAAAGCATCACCTCTAAGTATCTTGGACAGATGATACACATATAATGTTTTATCTATATTATGCACATTACATGCACTTTCAAATCTATCTAGATAAAATGTTATATCATCGATTGAGGGATTAAATGCTGGTAGATTAAGCTTGAAATCCTTAGCATTAGTCTTATTTGACACCTTATTTGCATCATTAGCATTACCAGTGTTCAATAACTTTAACTTCTCTAACTCTAAAGCTAAGACTTTTTCATCATGTTCCATTTTTGCTTTTCTCTCATCAGCCTCTCTTTGTAACCTTCTTTCTTCAGCCTCAGCCTGTAACTTTCTTTCTTCAGCCTGGGCCTGTAACTTTCTTTCTTCAGCCTGGGCCTGTAACTTTTTTTCTTCAGCCTCTATTTCAAGTCTCTGATTTTCAGCTTCTTTTTCAAGTCTCTTATTTTCAGCTTCTTTTTCAAGTCTCTTATTTTCAGCTTCTTTTTCAAGTCTCTTATTTTCAGCTTCTTTTTCAAGTCTCTTATTTTCAGCTTCTTTTTCAAGTCTCTTATTTTCAGCTTCAGCCTGAAGCCTCTTCTCCTGAAATTCTGCTCTCTTTTTTGTTTTTCCATTTCCATTTGAAATCTTTTTTCCTCCACCTGCATCTGCAGTTTCTTTTGTTCTATTTCAGCCTCTATTCTCTTTTGTTCAGTTTGTTCTTTCATTTTCTTTTCTTCCGACTTCAATGCCTTGGCATATTGAACAGTCGCAAATTCTTCTAATTTATCACCTGTCTTCCCAAGGGCTTTACCCTGCTCAATAAAGTACTCAAATGTAGACATGATGTCTAAAATGTGTGTACAGAACCTGAAATAATTAATTATCTTATTTCAATGTTAAATAGCAACAAGACTTAATAAAGTGCTTGTATAATCTCTATGTTGAACCCAATCTCTGTGGGAAACAGGAGTTGACACCAACTTGTATTATCAAATGTATAATAATATCACAAGTCACTTCTTAATCATCAGTGCACTACCCAAATCAGTGCATAACCATCAGTTATTTATCATAACTGCACTACAATAGTGCATAAGCAAAAAAAACACCAGTTAGTTATGATAAGTGCACTATAGACCAATAGTGCATGAGCATATATTAACAATAGTGAAAGCTAACTATGCAAGAACTATGTAAACAATAACAAGACAATGTAAACAATAACAAAGGTCACCAACAATGTAAACAATAACAAAGATCAAAGTCAATGTAAACAACAACAAAGATCAGAGTCAATGTAAACAACAACAAAGATCAGAGTCAATGTAAACAATAACAAAGATCAGAGTCAATGTAAACAATCAACAAAGATCAAAGTCAATGTAAACAACAACAAAGATCAAACAATACGAAAACATTCGCATAAGTCAAATACACAAACAGCAAAACTAAAAAGAAATATGCGAAGATATGACTAACAAATGACGCTACAGTGTATACACAAAAATATACGTAAAGAACTGAATAATAGCAAAGGGGAGACCTACAAATACAAACAATCGAAATCGAAACTAAAAAACACAAAGAAAGAGAGAAAAGAAAAAAGAAAAAAAAAATATATATATATACAAGAAACAAAAATAAAGCACAACTCGTCACAACTAAACAGATATAGCAACGATTGTCGCTAGCAAATTTCACTGTAGGAAATTCGCACAGTCCCTAACGAAAACGCTAACAGTAGAACCTCTGTGACGTGGTATCTTCTACTGAAAGACACCGCCCAACCGAGAAAACCCGCTGAAATATAAACATATAAATATACAAATAACAAATAACATATAACATATAAACATGTATCATGAAAACAATAGGAGAAAGTGTGAAAGTACAGAAGGCTCAGTTAGAACATAAGGGCACAGTTCACAAACAAAACAGGCCACTTAACTTCTATAAATCCAGCGTCAGCACGGTGCAGAACAGGATGTAATCAGCATTCTGAGGATAATGATCCAACGTTGATTAACTTCTGCTCCCATAAACAGCCATGACGAAGGAAATGAGCTTCTAATACTGCAACAGTTGTTACGGCACTTGACCTTCTGAATCTTCTAAATTGATTTAACCGGCACTTGACCTTCTGAACCCGCAACAGTACCCCTGAGACCGGAACAGTTGTTACGGCACTTGTCCTTCTTTTCACCAGATCAGGAAATCCATTCGCTCGGTACTTGTCCTTCTAATTTTACATAAACTTCAATATTGCCGAGCAGCGCCGGGTAGTTTCAAAATCAGCAACTGTCAGAAAATCCGGATACTTTCAATAAAATTTCTTGTAAGGTGGTAGTTGATGCTGTAGTTGTATCTAGTATGATGATGATGTCTGGGTTTGCTGACCCCCTTGATAGCTGGAATCAGAGTGAACCAACCTATGGCCACCAAAAATGATATGGTGCGCCAAAATATCAGATGATAGAACCAGCTCTGGCCACCAAAAATGATAAGGGTGGATTTGAGCTGAAGTGGTAACTTGCCACCCTTATCGACACCTGGTATTAAAGTGTAAGATGTAGGTGTCTTCTCTGATTTAGGATGTTGCTGTGTATGTGGTAGTGGAACAGTTCACAGGGTTATCACACAGGCAACATGACGTGTAGAGTCATAGAAAGGGTAACTTCGTTGTATAAGTTTCTTCCATTTATTGCACGCCACAAAACAGTCATGATACTTATGACATCAACATAGTTAACGAGTTCAGCAAGATGATATGGCACATTGAAAACAATTTCTGTAGTCAGCAATGACAGCTGTTGTATATATGCGTCATAAGACATCACAGTTCAATAGATTCAGAAATTCATAAATCATAGAGTTCTAGTTCGTGAAGCTGTATAAATAATAATAATTTCTATAACTTCTGCAACAGTGTCAGCTACAGATCTTCAATGTTCATAAACAATAATAAATGCTCCCATTCTGATGCTAGCAGATCAGTTGTATACAATAAGTCCGTTCACTGTCTGCACGTGAATAGCATACATGGGCTACAGGTCAGCTCGACCTTTATAATGTTCCTAAGTCTAACCATCTGACTTGGACGTGATCTCTGATATAACGAATCCTGGAACACAGACAATAGTCTTGTTGGTCTAGAGCGACCCATATATATTTAACTAGTTCAGGTATAAAGATACCGGTGACTTAATCCTAGTCAAAGTACCTCTCCATTTTGCATCACACAGGCGAGCAAATAGGCGACAAAATGACGAACCTCTAGATGATAGCATAAAGTTCGATACAAGAGGAATTACCTTATTTCGGAAAATCAACCATGAACATATGCCTCCAGGCAGGCGTGAATAATACGGGGAAATAGTCTAGTTAGCTAACTAACTCACAAAGACCATGTATTTCCCTCAGAGAATCACAAGACGCAGTTGCGTCTGCTCGCTTCTTAAACCATTTCTCAACTCCCGAACTGGGCGGAACACACAGAACGAACTCCCAGCTTTTGACATGCGCAGAACGACAATCTCTGAGTTGCCGTTCACAATAAGACGATTCTAAGAACATTCGAGATAAAAGTCTTACACAGTCGCGCCTTTTATGGTCATGAAAAGAAGCGTTAAGAAAGGTTTCAGACATCTACCATAGTTGACTGGTACTACCAAATAAGGAGATGTGGTCACGCTTCGTTCAAGAAATTATAGACCGAACGTGTCTCTATACAAGAGAAGGCAAACTCCTAAAAAATTGTAGTCTCGATAACTCGGATTATGTCCCTTTGACCATAGAAAACATAATACACACTTCAGTCAAAAAATGATCATACATATCAAAAAATGTTTATACAAACGAAAAATAATAATGATCCGTGCGTAACAGAGGGTTGGGAATGGGGCTTGTTACCTCATCCCTTAAAAAAACGTTATAACCACAAAAACTTCACAGATCACCATGGATAAGCGAAATACAGAATATAAATCAACTCAGCCGTCCAAGTCAGAAGAAGGTAAGAAGTATTACTGAATGTAAAAGCAGTAGAAAACAATCACACATGCAGAAGTCACAGTTTTTTTTCACTTAATTCCTTCAGTGTCCAGTAGACTGTGGTCAAGGAGAATTAACTAGACAGGTTTTCTGTGCTGATGACACAGGATCAGCCTTGCCAGATAATCGGTGTGATATGAATCTGCGTCCTGCCACATCCCAGCCTTGTCGTGTCAGTATGCCTTGTGGGGGTTTATGGTTCACTGGACAGTGGTCAAAGGTGAGGAACAGTTGTTGAACAATCATGACCGTAGCATTATATTAATTAAAACTTACTTTATTCATTGAACAAAGTAGTCATAATGGCAGTGAAAATTTTATTTCAAAAGTTAGGACCCCGGTTGAAACACAGATTCGTAGACACAAGCAGCTATATTGCCCACACGGCAGTCGATAACCTGGATATTTCACTTTGAGCGGTTAAAATGTGTGCGATAATTTGACATTTTGCTGTTGTTCTTAAAATGTTGCCTGAATGTTAGTTGGATGTTTTCTTTAAAAAAGCTCAAAATACGGTTTAGGTGAGGGAGAAGGTTAGCATTAGCAGTTATTTTTTAAATTAGTCAAAGTAACATGCCTGACATATCGCTAGCCACTAGGGTAACATGACAGCATGTATCTAGTAGGAATGTAATTTTACCAAGATCACAAAGCATTGGTTCTTAAAGAATGTTTATCTGTTGGTGGACAAAACAGTCTTTATGTTTTAAGTTTAAAAAAAAAACACGTTTTGGTGATTCAATTATATTTGTTCTGTCACATTTTCTGTTAGTGCGATGCTAAATGCGGGTCAGGAAACCGCCAGCGAGATGTTTTGTGTATTAAAGAACTCTCAGGAAGTGTCCATGCTGTAGTTGATGGAGAAAACTGTGAAGGTTTGGATAAACCAGTGGAGACAGAAACCTGCCAAGGGCCACCGTGTACATCTGAGTGGTACATGACATCTTGGAGTCAGGTACATAGCAGACAAAATTAGTACGTTTACTGAAGAATATTTAGTTTATCTCACATCATATCATGAAAGCATATCACATCATGTTCACATAGGCATTCATGTCATGTTCACACAAGAATTCACATAATGTTTCATATGAACCTCATGTTCACACATCACAATTATCTCATGTTCACATTTCCACATTCACCTCATAATTACACAAAAATTCACCTTTTGCTTGCACATCTACAGTTATCTCATATTCATGCACCCATCTCTTGTTCCCACATGCACATTTATGTTCACACATCTATTATATTTATCTCATGTTCACTCACCCACATTCATATAATATCCTAACATTCACATTCACTCATATTCACGTAAGCAAATAAATACCATACTCTCACATCTACATTTTCTCATCTGCATTTGCCTCATGGTTTATACAAAGAACATTCATATGTATTTACACATCCACATACACCTCTCATTCACATGAAATGCTGATCCATTCTGTACTAATTTAACTTTTAATGAACATTGGAGTTTTAAAGAAAATCTCATTAACAAATACTTTCAAATTTTATATAAGTTTTAAAGTAATTTTATGAGTCATAATTAAAAAAAATAAAATAAGATTGCAATACTTTGTTTTTATGCACTCTCAATAGGTCTTTAAATGCCAGCAACTGTGATCCACATTGGGTGACATTGTTGTTGTTGTTTAACTAGAACTGCTGAGCTTCTCGCTCTTTTGCAGTCTATACTATACTGTTCAAAAAAAGAAACGCATAGCTACTGAAGGCACACACATAGCCATAATTTTGACATTCAATAACTTTTTTAATTTAACGAGTTAATTGTTAAAATTGCACACAAGAATACCTTAGGGTTCAACCAATCAATTGACAGTTGTTTTGCATCTGGGTCACGAGAGTTTTTTTGGCGTACGGGCTTTTCCGTTAGTGTGGTGTGTGGCCTCCTCTTGCATCGATCAGCGACTGGCATCTCCTGGGCATGGATGCGATCAGACGTCTGATGTGGGCCTGTGGGATGGCTGCCCACTCTTCCTGGAGTGCCTGGAACAGATCACGACGATTGGCTGGAGCAACGTCTCGGCGACAAACACGTCTATGCAGCTCATCCCACAGGTGCTCAATCGGACTCATGTCTAGAGACAGGGATGGCCAGGGAAGGGTGAGAATGTTGTTGGCAGTCAGGAACTGCGTGGTCAACCGTGCACAATGGGGTCTGGCGTTGTCCTGTTAAAACACAGACCTTTGGGCAGCCAAAAGTGGAAGGACATGGGGTCGAAGAATTTCATTGACGTATCGTTGCGCATTCAAGCCTCCTTCAATGTGCACCAATTGACTCCTTCCGTTGTAACTGATCATTCCCCACACCATTGCAACTCCACCACCGTGCGGCGGAGCTTCATCAACGCAATTTTGGGTAAAACGTTCATTTCGCCTACGGTAGACCCTACTCCGTCTATCATGACGCTGCAACAAAAAGAAAGATTCGTCACTAAACCAGACACGTCTCCATTGATTGTCAGCTGCCCAGGAACGATGCTGGTAGGCCCAAAGAAGTCGATTTTGGCGATGGCGGCGCGTAAGGAGATGCCTGGCAACCTGACTTTGACTTTCGCCTGCATGCAGTCGGCCAATAGCAATGTTCCTTAAATTTATCGATAGAGACGCCCTAAATGTCTGCTTGAAAATGAACAGATTTTGTGTGTGTGTAGCGTTATCCTTTTATAGGGTTTCAGTTGCGTAGTCAGTGAATAGTGTTCACCCCAAATTTTGTTGCTTTCACGTGCGCGCAACATGAGCTGTGGTCAAAAATTGCGTCATAAACACTATTGACCACTGCGTTGTAACGATTACAAAAACGAACGCAATTCAGGTCAACTCGTGCATTTGACACTGTAAAGAACATTTGAGGCTGGTTTTTATATACCCTAGCACCAAATTTTACTTACAAACTCATAAAAACGCGCCCTCGGATAGCTATGCGTTTCTTTTTTTGAACAGTATATTATCCTTGATATTGTCTACACTGCAGATCTAGGCTTTTCCTGTGGCTTTTCTACCAATCCGAAACATGTTGAGTTGAAGTCATGAGCTCCAGTTTCTCCAGTTTGGCTGGCATTTAAAGGATCATCACATCTGTTCCCAAGCTAGGAGTAAGAAGCATGTGGCATACTGTGTATTTCCCCCATCATCCAAGAGGGCTCTCCAAATATGCAGAGCCAAATAATGTGCGTTGTTTCTGGGCTCTCCCAAGAAATAGTCTCGTCTTACACAGAGCCACTTCTCAGCTCCACATGCCCATCATGGGGTCTATAGTGAGATCCTCCTACATGCAGCAAGCCAGGTAAAAGCCAGAGTTACATCTGGGGCTCAAGTGACTCCTCCAAGCTTAGTGTGCAGTGCTGGGTTCTCAACATGTTTCACCACAGTGGAAATCCCTGGAAATGTATGGATGATTTCAAGAGTAAATGAGTGTGTAATTAGCCTCACAGTCAGAGGTTCACTTCCACATCTGTATACTATAGCATTGTGCTTTAGCTGGTGGTCACATAAGGATGGCTCCAGATATGCCTCCATGCATACATTTGATGAAATAAATTTACAGCTGAACTGAGATGTGCATGACATTCTTGGTTTCAACCCCTAGCTCAGGAAGAAACGCAGTTTCTGATTAGAAGAGTCTCTCTGTTGTTCTAAAAAAAAAATTTTCTTGTTTCTTTTGACACTCAATTTTTAATTTAAATTACCATATTGAAGAGTTTTTCATTACTGTTTTAAACCCTTTATTTGCTTCTGTTTTTTTATCTATCTCAGTTGTTTTCATGAAAAACTGATGAATGTGCAACATGAAAGTGTTGAGTATCTGTATTTTCCCCCATTATTTAAAGCTGCCATAAGTACCTTTGCAGTATTTTACTTTTACCTCAGTATTATTTTTACCACAGAAAACATTAGCACTATTTTTTTTTTAAATAAAATTTTGCCTCGTTCAACCAAGTCAGTTTATGTTAGGGTGCATGTCCAAATATAAAAAGACCTTTAGGTCTAATACTTTATCATAATACAAATACTATAGACCATTTGTAGTCTACCTAAGTATTCTTTCTCCAGTGTTCTCAGAGCTGTGGGACTGGCTACCGTACTAGAGAAGTGAAATGTCTGGACTCTGGCCAGAAATCGCAGGATGATTGTCCACTTCAAACACGGCCAAGAACAAGAGATGCTTGCAATATACATGACTGTGTTGATGCTGAGGTTGGAGAAAATGGTAACTATAATGTTTACTATTTTAGATAAAATCATGATGAAGATGTGATAATGAAAGCGATGGTAATGTTGCCAGCAGCAAAAAGGAGATGTTGCTTTATATAAGATGAACAATTAAAAAAAAAAAAAAAATTAATGTGTTTGCTACTTTTCCTTGTAGCACGCCTCTTTCAACCATCTACCATGTACATGGAGCTGTTGGTTGTATCAGGACGTGTTTGATTTATTGTAATATGGTTTTGTTTGTATTTATTTTATACTATATTATCTCTAGTAGGTATTTTTCCTGTTGCAGTTATAGTTCAAAATAGCTTTATTATCCAAAATATGATATTTTCTAATCTGGTATGTTTTTAATTTTCACTGGACGGTTTATTTAGTTACTCCACATGTATCTGGGGAGAGTCTTTTACCAGTGTGGACTACTGGCTCGGATCCTTATTTATTTATTTTTTATATGTTAGCTTTAGTTTTTGTAATATAGTGTTTTATTAACTTTTGCACTTAGTGCCTATGAGATTTTCTACACTCATTTCTACCTTGTTTTTTTTTTTTTTTTTTTTTTAAAACCCCTTCTGGGGCTCAAAGTGAGGTCTATTGACTTTATTGAGTTAAATGTGTAAATTCTGTGTGATCCCGGCCCTGGCTGTTAATGTCACTTTATTGATATTGGTTATTGAAAAAAAAAGTTTTTTTTGTTTTAAAGACAAAGTATACCGTTCAACCTTTGATGGGTTATAATTAGGATATATAATGTAGTAAATTCAAGATAATATAATCTGATTTCCGATATCTAAATATAGTATCTTCTCCCTCCTCCACTGAGTCCAAATACAGGAAATCAAAGCTGTAAAATTGTGTGAATGTATGTGTGTGTGCTCTCCCTTTTCCACCCCCCCCCCCCCCCCCCCCCCCCCACACAAACCCACCACCCCCCCCCCCCCCCCCACACAAACAACCCCCCCCCCCCCCCCACCCCCCACACCCCCCCCCCCCCCCCCCTCCCCCCCCCCCCCCCCCCCCCCCCCCCCCCCAAAAAAAAAGTAAATAAAATTTAAAATAAAATAACAAAAAAATGAAAAAGAAAAAAAAATAAAGTCTGTCATAACTGCCCTGTTGTTAACAAGGTGAAAAGGTGTGAGAAAGCTGGGGGTGTCTAGGATGACACCCAATCCACCAGTTATCTGCCATCATTCATATGAGCACCCCATCAGACTATCCCTTATCCTCACACCATTATTGATCTTTATATATTAATTTTAGTTCTCTCTATATACTGTTTTACTAAATTGTGAAATTCTATAGGTTTATCTATTCTCAACACCTGTTCCACAGTTATGGATGAACTGCATTTCTCTTAATAATCTAATAGTGATCGTCTCTGTTGTTCATACATCCTACATTTTAGTAGGAAAAGCTCTGTTTTTTTTTTTTAGACACTCTGCACACTAAGGTTCTCCTATTCTAAAATAGCCCATCTCTTTCTACTTCCAGCCATTAACCATAATAGAGGGACATACTCCAGTATTCTATTTTACTTAGCAATATAAATGTACAGATATGCTCACATATCCACTTTACTTAGCAATTTTAAGTACTAGTACATATATATGCACCCATATTCCAGTTCACTTAGCAATATAAGTAAACAGATATACTCCTATACTCCATTTTACTTTGCCATTATACATATACTGATATATTACAGTTCACTAGTAACAAAAGTATAAAGATATACTCCAATTTTCAATTTACATAGCACTTTAAGTACAAAGATATACTCCCAAACTCCATTTTACTTGACACCACCTACCTGCAAAATCTGTAACACTGGCTCTTTAATAGGCAAATGAACTTGCACAGCAGGTGAGTATTATAACTGCTATACCACTGAGGGTAGAATAGAAGGATTGAATTGATATGACAAGATCATTATGTGGAATTGATGACAAGTGCCAGTGGAACAGGAGATGAGAAGAAGACATTGCAGATGTATTTGATATTTATTCAGGAAACCTGTGGATAGCATTATGAGGCAGTCCTTGTTCTGGAATCTCTAGGGTAAGAGAGGAAGAGGGAAACCAAATAGCACATGGAGAAGAGAACAGGAAACAGAAATGAACGGGATGAAGATGACATGGAAAGACCTTGTGCTGTTGGCACGTGACAGGAAGACTTGGCATACATTTGTTGAAAGTCTATACTGCTATAAGTTTGTTGAAAGTCTATACTGCCATAAGTTTGTTGAAAGTCTATACTGCTGTAAGTTAGTTGAAAGTCTATACTGCTATAAGTTTGTTGAAAGTCTATACTGCCATAAGTTTGTTGAAAGTCTATACTGCCATAAGTTTGTTGAAAGCCTATACTGCCGTAAGTTAGTTGAAAGTCTATACTGCCATAAGTTTGTTGAAAGTCTATACTGCCATAAGTTTGTTGAAAGTCTATACTGCCATAAGTTTGTTGAAAGCCTATACTGCTGTAAGTTAGTTGAAAGCCTATACTGCCATAAGTTTGTTGAAAGCCTATACTGCCATAAGTTTGTTGAAAGTCTATACTGCCATAAGTTAGTTGAAAGCCTATACTGCCATAAGTTTGTTGAAAGTCTATACTGTCATAAGTTTGTTGAAAGTCTATACTGCCATAAGTTTGTTGAAACCTATACTGCTGTAAGTTAGTTGAAAGCCTATACAGCTGTAAGTTAGTTGAAAGCCTATACTGCCATAAGTTTGTTGAAAGTCTATACTGCCATAAGTTTGTTGAAAGTCTATGCTGCCATAAGTTTGTTGAAAGTCTATACTCCCATAAGTTTGTTGAAAGTCTATACTGCCATAAGTTTGTTGAAAGTCTATACGGCCGTAAGTTTGTTGAAAGTCTATACTGCCATAAGTTTGTTGAAAGCCTATACTGCTGTAAGTTAGTTGAAAACCTATACTGCCATAAGTTTGTTGAAAGTCTATACTGCCATAAGTTTGTTGAAAGCCTATACTGCTGTAAGTTAGTTGAAAGCCTATACAGCTGTAAGTTAGTTGAAAGCCTATACAGCTGTAAGTTAGTTGAAAGCCTATACTGCCATAAGTTTGTTGAAAGTCTATACTGCCATAAGTTTGTTGAAAGTCTATACTGCCATAAGTTTGTTGAAAGTCTATACTGCCATAAGTTTGTTGAAAGTCTATACTGCCATAAGTTTGTTGAAAGCCTATACTGCCATAAGTTTGTTGAAAGCCTATACTGCTGTAAGTTAGTTGAAAGCCTATACTGCCATAAGTTTGTTGAAAGTCTATACTGCCATAAGTTTGTTGAAAGTCTATACTGCCATAAATTAGTTGAAAGCCTATACTGCCATAAGTTTGTTGAAAGTCTATACTGCCATAAGTTTGTTGAAAGTCTATACTGCCATAAGTTTGTTGAAAGCCTATACTGCTGTAAGTTAGTTGAAAGCCTATACAGCTGTAAGTTAGTTGAAAGCCTATACTGCCATAAGTTTGTTGAAAGCCTATACTCATACCTGTCAACCTCCTGAAACAAAAATCTGTACGCCGGACCAAAAAAATCCTTACAAACACCCAAAAATCCTTACGCAAAAAATATATTAATAAATTATACGCAATACAGTTTTAAAATGAGAAATGACATATACAAATCTATTAGCATTTGAATTATTGTGATATAAAACATGCTAATAGCCTCAAACTGTTCTTTACATATAAAAAACTAAGTGATCATGATGTATACTGTTCTTTCGATGTACAGTGTTTTGTATTATAATCAACACATGCACTTTTAGCACTTTGCAGAATTGCATTTGTGGGCTTAAAGTCTGCACAGCATGTATCAATGTTAATCTTACACTGTAAAATAGAAGTGAGTGTGTCCGCATTCATGGATCTCCTGCAGTCTGTGTGGATTTTTTTCATCATTGAAAATGATCTTTCGCAGTCAGCATTGCTGTGAGGGAGTATCAGCAGTCGCTGAATGATGACTTTCAAATTAGGGAAGCGGATGGCACCAGTACTAGTTTTCTGGTCAACAACTTCCAGCCAATAGCTACAGAAGCTCTTTTTCTGACCACTATCTGTTAGTAGAGACACACACACATCAGACAACATACAGTAGTCATCGAACTCATCTTTCAGTGCTTCCTGATCAAGATCTTGGGCAAAAGCATCTGCCAATCTGCAGATGTTTGGATACCTGAGATTATCTTTAGTGCTTGGATCTAGCACTTTTAAGTCCTTTAGAACCTGGTTGTCAAAGGGAAATTTATCAGTAATTTTTTTAACCACTGATGTGTAAAAATTTCTGACATCCTCAAAAAATGAACTCTTTACTCCACTATCAAGCTCCATTTCTTCGATAAATGCTCTGTTCGAGAGGCCAATTGCCAGTATGCTGTCATCATGCTGCACCCCACGATCACTAAATTTGATATGCCTCAAGTCAACAACCTGTTTAACATACTTCATCTCCACAAATTTAACTAAAAATTTTCTAAGCAATCTGTCCATCTCCTCCATCATGCCACCAATCTGCGACTCATCTGTTTGAAAGAGTTTATTAAACTCATTTAACAGTGGCAGAATGAAACTCAGAAAACGAAGGGTCAGCTGGGTTAGTGGTGCTTTTAAAAGTTTATGGATGTTTTGGACTCTGCCAGGCTTTTCAACATCATTGTGGCTTTCAAAATAAGATGAGAGAGCTGTATACTGGTTAATAATTCTATCCACTACCTTCTGCAATGACAGCCAGCGAGTCTGACAATGTTTAAGAATATTCAGGTCATCTGCTTCTGTGAATAGTTGGAACTCCTTATAAGCCTTTCGTCGTTTTGAGCTGTTACTGTGCTCAAAATGATAGTACATGTCTAACAAAAGGTCTTCTACTGGCACAGTCAACTGTATGATTCCATCTTGTGCACATAAATTTGCAAGGTGGCAAATGCACCCAATACTAAAAACATAAGGGTTCCTCTGCTTGATCCTAGTAAGTACTGAGTTTGATTTCCCCACCATGACATTGCAGTTGTCACTAGATGGGTTTGAAAAAAAATTGAAAAAAGGTGATTCGTCTTACGAGGACAAAAGACAAAGAAAATAGTCTACGTTACGGCCACAAGGCCTTCGTCAGGAAAGGAAAGAAAGTGAAGGCTAAATAGGACACATAAAAACTTAATAAAATAATAAAATAAAACCAAGGTACTTCCCTGAAGGCAAAAACCGAAATCCTATCAAAATCGCTGTCTGCCGATTTCGGTTTTTGCCTTCAGGGAAGTACCTCGGTTTTATTTTATTAAGTTTTTATGTGTCCTATTTAGCCTTCACTTTCTTTCCTTTCCTGACGAAGGCCTTGTGGCCGTAACGTAGACTATTTTCTTTGTCTTTTGTCCTCGTAAGACGAATCACCTTTTTTCGATTTTTTTTCAAACCCATCCATTGTATTCCACGTCTTACCGCAGTTCCCCTCCACTTCCTCAGTTGTCACTAGCAAAGCCGATGCAATTTTTCCATGGAATATGAAATTTTGTGAACAGATTATCAACATCACTGAATATCGCCTCACTGGTTCCACCACTGCATACAGGCATGTCCAACAATCTCGTTCTTGGTCCCAATCCTTCTTCAAAAACTCTCACCATAATAGCTAACCGCTTCTCTGTTTCTTGTCATTTGATTCATCAACCATTAATGAGAAGGGTGTTTCCCTGCACAGCTTTATCACTGGTTCTGTTGCAGATGGAGCCAGGCAGTTTTTAATGATAAGTGTTGTCTTTGTCCTCTTCGACTGGAACTTTCTGGCAATATCACTGTCAGGAAACATTACAGGCGCCAAGTCACAAAAGTGATCAGCAACAGATGCAGTTAAGTTATGCTGGGCAATGAAATTGGCAAATAAAACTTCAGCCCTTATAATGCCACCCTCTTCCTGCTTTGGCTGAGCAAAAAAGGTCTTAATAGATGCTCCCTTCTTCATTGCAAACATTTGTTCATGCAATTTCGATTTAAAATGTACTTTCAGATCATATAATCCTGAAGCTACTACTTTAATATCTTTGCTGCATAATCTACAAAAAGCATGGGTTGATCCTAACTTGGATGCATCTACAATGCCAGGGAAGAGTTTAACCCATTCGACCTGAAACTTACCATGACCTGCAAGCTTTTGTTTCTTTGAATTAGGCTCAGCCATCATTCAGTGGATGAAATATTTCAACTAATAATCTTTGTAGACGAAGAGAATGATTAAAAAATACTACGAACAAAGCAAACGGCTAACAGCAAAAAAAAAAAAAAAAAAAAAAAAAAATTATAAACAAAATTATGAACAGAATATCAAATCTAGGAAGAAAAAACGTACCACCAAAAATTTACAAAATTATTATTTACGAGTTGGTAGCTTAAAGTGATAACAGATTGCCACTTTATTAAAAAATAAAGCAGCTAATCTTGAGTGGTGGAATAAAGTAGGCCTACTCAACGCAAACAAACCTTTTTTTTTTCTAGTTATGTAGGAATATTATGACAGAATATTATGACAATTTAACGGAAATATATTGAAGGGCAAGATAGAACTGGAAAGATTAAGACAGCGATTAAATTGCAACAAAGCAAAACAACAGCAATATTTAACCAAATTATAAGTACTTAGCTTTTTTAAACGAAATGGCGTCGAAGTGTGGTGGCAAGCAAACGTGGTCGTTGATAACAGGTAACTTTAAAAATACGCCATGTCACGCTGAAAACCAAAAGCGTTTGAGGCCGAATTCAAAGTTTTTGCCGAATTGTTGGGAATGAAAGGATTTGATTGGTTGCTGGGAGAGACCTCAGTTTAAAAACGGACGCCGAGATTCCCGGAATTAAAAATAAAAAAAATGGTTAAATAAAAACCTGGGCTAGAAAATATTTTCTGATTTAAAATTTAAAAAAAACTTGGGTTGGAAAATATTTTTAGAATTTAAAAAAAAAAAAAAAAAAATTTAAAAAAAAAAAAATTTTTTTTTTTTTTTTTGGCGGGGAGAAAAATCCGTACAACGAGTCTGTACGGCCGTACACTGCTAAAAGTATCAAAAATCCGTACATTGTACGAAAAATTCTTACAAGTTGACAGGTATGCCTATACTGCCATAATTTTGTTGAAAGTCTATACTGCCATAAGTTTGTTGAAAGCCTATACTGCCATTAGTTTGTTGAAAACCTATACTTCAATAAGTTTGTTGAAAGCCTATACTGCCATAAGTTTGTTGAAAGCCTATACTGCTTGGTGAACTGCAGGGTGATGATGAAGATGATCAATGTATTACCACTTCATGTCTAGAACAAACTATTTAATGTTTATGTTGTATCATATTTGAACAAAAAATACACATATCTGATATTTGTTTTATATAATGAACAGAACTACTCTTGCAATAGGCATTCTTTTTGGTATCTCAGCTGGGAGAAACTATTTTATTTCTGTCTCATGGTAATACTTATAATACTATCTACTCATTTGTTTCATGTCATGAGTGGATCAGAATTTTAGATTGCTCTCACAGTAACAATAGCTATTTAATGTTTGTTTTATTTCATGACAGCCAATAAAAGCTGGGGTTGATTGCCACGTCCTGTAAAGGATAAGCAACTAACTTTATTTCATGACAACAACAAACTGTCTGACGTTTGAATTATGTCATGATAAGGCCAGGTCATCAAATTTATTTTTGATAATGACAATAAATACTTCTGTGTTTGTTCTATTATTTCAAGAAACTTTCCTCTACTTGTATGAGATTAATTCTAGAGGAAACAAATTAAGAATAATGTTTTCTTTTGTATTTGACAGAGGAAGACCAGAACTGCACGGATAAGTTTGCACAGTGCAAAGTTGTCAAGAGGGCCCGCTTATGTCGCTATGGCTATTACAAAACTCTGTGTTGTAAATCTTGTGCAGATGACACATGAGAAATTTGATATTTAGGATGTTTAATATTTCAAGGCATAAATGACCAGTGATGATGGTGTGTTGTTATACCCAGTGCCCAAAACCATTCTTTGCTTAAACAACAGTTTTGGGAAAATGAGTGGGACAATCCTCCATTATGATTTATATTTTGAACAGTTTCTAGGAGGAAAATGTTTCTCAAATTTTATTTAACAGCACACACAAATAAAGATACTATGTGAGTGTGAATAATTTACACATCTAACCTGTTAGGTTTATTCTGAAATAAACATCTGAACACAAAGTATTCCCGATAAACAGCCCTGCCTGGTTGGTTGCAAGAATGACATAATACATGCTGAAAATATTTAACTTTGTTCTTATTACAGAAAAATATAAAAATAAAAACAATGACATTGAAATGGCATGGCATTCAATATCAGTGAAGCCTTTAAGACTCAAGTCTGTGGCTTAACTTTAAGGGACCAAGCCAGAGATTGAATAAGACACCAACACAGCTACCACAACTGATATAAACAGAAACTCCTATTCTGAAGTTGCCTTTATAATTCGTTGTCTTTAGTAGACCTCCATCTGCTACTAACTCTACAGCAGACTCCCAGCTAGTACTTTGCTTGTAAAGTAGATCTTCAGCTAGCAATTTCTGCTTTAGATTTCCAACCTATAAGCTGTGTGAAAAGTAGACTTCTAGCTAGCAAATTGTATGTACAGTAAACTTTCAGTTATCAACTTTGTGTATATAATAGATTTTTGACTAGCCAACTGTGTCTACAGTAGAACTCCATCTAATAACTACAGTAGACCTTCAGCTAGTAACTCTGTGCAGTAATTCCTGCTAGGAACCTTTGTGTCTACAACAGATCTTGAGCTAATTCACTTTGTCTTGATTTGGCCAGCTGACGTTCCTGGTGCTTGATTATTAGTGTAAGTTATTTATGACTCTCCTTATATTTTGCTTGCATGGTTGTATGTTTGTGTGAACTGGTGTGTCCACAGTTCAAGACTAGTTGTAGATAATGTTAGTATTTCAAAGAATGTTTTAGAAAAAAAAAAAAACGGGGAATGTTAGAAAATAAAATATTTTTTCTTTCTTTAAAACAAAGAACATTGTTCGTGAACATGAATTAGAATAATTTTGTAGTGGAAAGAACTTTCAATAAAATACACTGATCATTTACCATTTTTTAAGAGGTGACAGTTTCAACAAATTTTTTTTACTGAAACTATTAATAAAGGGCATTCTTTGCAAAAATGTCTTCATAGTAGTTATCAGTTTTAATGGCAATGCTTCATATATATTTAGAAGTGTTGCAACATTTCTGTTTTCACAACTGAAAATAAAAATTAGTGTCTACTTGCACACTTTTCCAAGATTGATAGAATTAAGTATTTAAGTGATTAATCTCAGTGCCCTGGCAGTTTAAAAGTTTCATTTGGAATATGTGTCATGTCTCACGTTAAACTGATAAATAAATAGATCCAGACAAATGTTCATGTGCCCCAAAGAATGAACAGTGGAATCGTCCACCTTCTTAGTCCACAGCAAATTAAGACCTTTATCTGAAGGACATGTTCATTTACTCAGTGTAACAATTTTGTTGTATTTATATTTTCGATTGCATACATGATTTTAACGATTCGTTAAGCAGATCATTATGGGCTTGGATACAAATATTGATCACATTTGCATAATTTTATGATAAGGCATTTTAAAATTTTGTGTGTGCATAAATGAATGTTAAAAAAAAAAAAAAAAAAAAAAAAAAATTAAATGTGCGTAGTTTGATGTTTTCCAACTAGTAATTGTTATTCTGCTCTGGTTATTGTGTTTTATACACCATTTATTATTTCCTGTACAAAGGTTGCTTTGATGCTGCAACTTGCTTGGCCATATTCTACTTAAGGAAATAGGTTGATTATACACATTCTGCCTTCATAGTTTTAGGCAGGGTTTTACATTTTTTTTCGTGATTTAGAGAACACTTGTAAAACTTAGGCATCAGAGAGTAAGTATGTTTGCTATCAACTTGTTGGTATAAGAGAGTAAGTATGTAATGTCATCAACGTGTTTTGGAAAGCTAAAAAAATTTACTAAGATAAGAAGTTACTACACCTAGCTAGTGCTTGCAATCTGTTGTGTTCTTCTTCTGGAACACTCTCAGATGTCTACTTGAATGTTTTTAAAGAAAATAGTAGCTAACTTCAGGTTATTAGCATCCCCGTAGAGCTTTACCACCAATGGTACCGGTGACGGCCAAATGGGCTTTCTCTGCTCCTCATATGATGGGCATCTTTAAAAGTTGATGCTCAGCAGTCATTTTATCAGTGCCACAGTTACACTCATTGGTAGTTCCTATCTTAAGCTTGTTGAATAGTTGGTATCCCAATCTGCTGTGGCCCCTGCAGAGTCTGAAGATTACCACTTGTTCTCTTCTGTTGAGCTGGTAGTATGCATCATTTTGTGTTGTGACCTGGATGCTCTGCATCCCATTTGTTTCTGCATCTGATTCTGATAAAACTCTTTGCCTCTTTGAAAGTTATGCTTGCATCAGGCTGAGGTAGCTTTCCAACTTCCTTTGCCAATCTGTCAGCCTCTTCATCGCCGGGAATGTTACAATGTGATGGGATCCATTGGATCACAACTGTTTTGAATCGTTGACATAGTTTGTGGAGCACTATGCTTATGTCATCCTGGTCTGCATTATTTTGGCCTTTTAGTGTTGCAATTACCAACAGTTTTAAACACATGAAGAAGGGAATCCCGAGACCTGTAAACAGTAAATAAATACTACACACACATAAAGGTATGTTTTCAGGCACTCGTGAACATACCTTTATGTGTGTGTAATATTTAATTACCAACAGTGTTTTGTAATGATTTCTGCTTTATAATTAAAAAAGGACCTAACCGTAAGAGTTCTCAGATTGAAAGAGCAGCGTTATTTTCAGTTGAATACATGTGTCCATGTTATGGGTTTAAAAATTTAAAAAAAAAGTGAAATTTTATGTGTGGACTTAGAACTTTCAATCAGGTATGGAGAATAGAGCATACGTGAACTTTTTTTTTTTTAGTATAACATGAGAAAGGTGAAAATAAGCGTAATCTGGAAGAGAAGGTGAAATAAGAGCAACATGGAACTTGGAAGAGACGACAATGAAAATAAGAGTAACCTGGAAAATGGAAGATAAAACACGTTTAAGTGTAAACCTATATATATATATATATATATATTTATATATATATTCTAGTTTCTTTCTAGAGAGATTGCTTTCTTAAAGTTATGTTTCGTTTCACTTACTACATTCAAATAATGTTTTGCTTTTAGTAATTTTGACTTTTTAAAGCCTATTTACACTTTGCAGTTGTTCAGCAATATATCATGTGGGCCATCACAAAGAATAGGAGCTGGTAGTTTTGTGTATGTGTGTGAGATTTGAAACATAAAATGATGTTTAGTGAATGAAAGAGTTAATACTAGATAAAGTAACATGTAAATTTACTTGACCAATTAAAAAAATACATAATCAATTGTGAATTCAAAATTAAAAGACTTGTTATATGAAGTGACCATTAAATAAAAAATGGTATACATCATTCATCATTTCTTTTCAGCTCTAAAAAGCAGCATAGGCCGTCAACAAACACATGCTTAGTTCAAGGTCATTCCGTGTCTTTCTCATCTCCCGTATGACCTTCAGTTCTCTTCTTGGATTTTTCTGTCTCCCTTACCTCTCTTACCCTGAGGATTACAGATCAAGGACTGTCTTGTAATACTGTCAACAGATTTCCTCAATGTGTGTCCTGTACATTACCAGCATCTTCTAAAATGTAGACATACATCACAGCAATGAAGTGACAAACGGATTATAAGTACCCAGAAGACAGTACATGAGACCAGGGTTTCTCACCCGATGTTCCACGAAACCGTTTTGGAGAGATCGTTATTGAAAAAACATAGATGTCGTTTTTTTTCCCTCTAACTTTGTGCCAGGTGAAATTAACGCACACATTGGTGGGCAGCAACCGAGCAGACTATATTTATTTTATTCTTATTGCTTTGGCCTATATTTTTTAGTAGCTTTACTATTCAGCATTGTCAATAAATTTTCATTATGTAAATAACAGTAAATACAGTTAATTTACAAGTTTTATTTAAATTAAATCTACCTTAGAAAAATTAAATCCCATTTTGACAAGCCAGTTATTTAACATAAATTAAATATGTTTACTTTATGAGGTTTAAAAATTGATGAAAAGGAAAGAAAGAGATTAATTTCAAGTAAAGTAAGCTAAGCTTAACTACCTGTAAGGGTATTTTTTTTAAGATAAGACTTTCAGTCGTAATTGAATGAGTTAAAAAAAATCGAAGTAGAAAATTTAAAACAGGAAAAACTGAAATGTCTTCTACCTACTCGACTGACTTGTTTTAGAGTTAATATCCTTTGCAAGGAGGAACCACAAAAAATAAGTTGGCCAAAATAAACAGACCCACAGAAAAAAATCATGTCTACTCTAAAGAGCATTGACAATTATTAAGGATTATTATATTGTCACAGATTTGACTGATAATTTTATTTTACCTACACGTCCCATTTTTCTTATCTTTTAATGTTCTGGTTTCCTCGATTTTTTTTTTTTGCACTTTCAGTTTTCTTTTCTTTCGGATTTTACCTACGTAGCCCATTATTCCCCTCTCAGACCCACCCCGCGGCTTTGATTTCGTTCTGGCCTTCATTATAAATTCCCCACTGGTCAGTAGCGGTCAGCTTACGATAACATTACCTAAGCTGCACCTGGTATGTCTGACCATGGGAACGTTTCTTGCTGGTAACAGTGTTTGATCACGAGCGAGAAATAGTTCTTTGAAGTCCGCTAGCAGGATTCAGGGGAGATAAACTCACGTTCGTTCCGAGATTTTGTTGTGGCCCTTGAGCGCCGCAGTGAGTGCTAGAATAATATTACGTCTATCTGAGAAACTTTCTCGCGGGCTGTTGTCTTCTGATGTAGACTCTAGAATAACATTTGTCTTACTCTTGATTACGTTATACGCCGAACATCTGTGGAAACAGGCGAAGCTAGGTGTCATGGGGTAGCGTCACTTGTAGATTATAAATTTAGATAGGTTATTCAGTCAAGCACACTCGTAAATTGTTCCGGCCCGTAGATGAACAAATGAGACAGGCAGACGTTAACACAGAACTAGATTTTGTTGCCTATTTTCTCGTCATCTCGGGGTAAGTAGAGATATTTTATAATATATATATATATATATATATATATATATATATATATATATATATATATATATATATATATATATATATATATATATATATATATATATATATTCATGTTAGCTATTATATATACCTGATAGGAGTGTGACTTGAATTAAGTAATTTCTCCCGGTAATTAGTTCAGTGATAGTGTAGCGCCGTCCACAGCCTTAGTTAAACGGGTGCTTAAGCAGTACGTGTCTCCCTGTGTTATTGTCTACAATGGGTTAATGGTAAACTTACGATAACAGATACTTACTAGACATAACCTCATAGTCCGTTCAGTGCTTACCATTGGGTTAAGAGTAGGCTAAAATAACTGTCATTACTGTAAGGAAATGTCAGTGGTGTAGGTTATTCACTTAAAACTGAATAGGGATGTGCAGGCACCATAACACTGAATTATAGGAGATAGTCACTTATTACTTTCTGATAGAAACTTCTAGTTGTTGTGTGGAATCATTATATGTCTACTTGGGTAGTTAGACACCAGTTTAGAACTTTCACAGCAATCCAGAAAGCAGCCACCAGCTGAAGATATAATCATATCTTATGTTTAAGTCACGACTGTATTATTATAGCAATAACATTGCATTTTCCATGTATTAAATTTTGGGAGGTTATTACTTTTTCCCTTTTTGTGTATCGACCCCAAGGGGCGCATACCATTTATTATGTAATGTCAAATGCTGTATTTGTATGTAAATTCACTTAATGTTGTAAGATGAATAGCATATCCAGTCAGCTGGAACTACAAGGTTAGATATCCCTTATGTTGAGTTGGAAGAAGACGGAGTAGATTTTGCTGTCAGAACATTTACTGACAGGTACATGTGTGTACAAAATATATTAGCCTATGCAGGCGCATGCTGATAATTGATAGAGTGGAAGTAACAGGATGGCGACTCACACGGATAAAGACAGCCGAGACTATCATAGCAATGAGAACCATAATTATAGATCCCATAGTGGAGCATAACTGTGTATTATAACGTTATTGTAATTTTATTGTTTGCTTGATGTAAAAGTCGTTTCTTTTGGATCTCAGTTTCAGGTCACCGCATTGCTATAGCAGGATTCCAGTCAGGCAAAGAACGTAGCATTCTCTTCGATCTTGCGGTTTCTGAAAGCAATTTGCACCACGAGTTGTCACCCCTACCTGAGATACAACCCTTTGTCAACGCCCATCCCTCTAATGGGAAATAAGCTCACGCAGTGTGTAACGAGCCATAGCAAATCTGAAAATCGTATTTGGCAGTAGTGGTTTCCTACTCGCCTCTTGATCACCAGTCAGAGCATTGCGGCTTCTAACATATCTATCAGACCAGCGTCTTCAGCAGAATTTAAAAATCACCAGACTTTGTGCTTAAACGAAGCACTCAGTCACAAATAAGAGTTCAAGCCAGCCCAACCAGATTTAACACCAAGTACGCAGGCCTAATTTCACGCGCCGGGATAATAGCCCAATGGACCATTTGTCCTAAAGTGACCTCGTCTTGTGTGTATTTCTGGTCATGTAAAACCCCGCACGTATTAGCGGCCAGTCGGATATAGACAGAGTATCTTCAACCTATCTCGTTATTAGGTTGTAACTACCAGTGCATGGATAGTGCCTACAGTGTATTTATTAGGGAAATGATAAGGATAGAGCTGATAAGGAAGGTAGCTGCAGCTGGTTCTGTATTTTGTTGAATCGCGAATGCGTGCTTCGTTCGTTTATAATCTTCAAAAGAGGGTCACCGTTATATGGACTCATTATGTGTTGAATGTCCAAGAAGACATTGGTTCCTTTCGGAGCTCGTTGTTATATTATACATCTTCTCATCGGAAGAGTTCTTCACTACCATAATAATCAACATTGTCAATTCAACAGACAGCAGTAACGTATCGATGTGGATAAGTCTTCAACTTGGAGTCCATGATTTATTAAACAATTCACACACGAAGACAAATCACGTAGGTATACATTCACATACAGTTCATTAGAATTTACTTGCATATATATTCTTATCCGCCCGTGTCATATTGAATTCATGTCGGCAGAACATCATGGCTATATACATGTGCTGCTGGGATTCAGACAGCCAGAAGTGAGCACATGAGTCTTGACGAAAATAATCAAATTACTTATCAACCATCCTTCCGTAATGCAGGTTAATCACTAACCTTATGAATTCGCTTGTATATATTATTATCTGGACTGACCCTGAGTCCTGGTATCACTTTACATAAATATGGCTATTAGCAAAGCCTATCAACCTTGGAAGGAGGTAAAAACACGACTTCACGGCTTGACGGACAACGTAACAAGGGTACAGTAACTAAGTCACGAAGCGTGAACTTATCGACGCTAACACGTCATAATTTGACCGTGTATTTCGCGTTCATTAATCCGTGAAGTATAAAAATCAATTTATATTAATTCTATTGACCCTAAAAATGCGCACTGCCAATTCTAGCAGACGATATCAATAAAACTACCGTAACAATTCCCTGCCCGCCGGGGGAACAAAAATCTATTAGATAGATTTTTTTGAACTATCTTACTCAAACATATGAAAAATTTAACAAAAACCCGACATATGGCCTACGATGTTCTGTCTAGAACAGTGTCGTGGTCATGTCGATAATATATCAGTCATATAACATTATCATATTAAACAAAAGGGTGTCAACTGTCGCTAAATAATTAGCTACTAAACTTAAAGACTGTTGTGAGTGAATAATGAAGTGTTATGTAAAGAAAATTATTCTAACTAATTAAAATTAAACTAATTAATCATAGTAAATATGTAGGGTATTAATTAATTAACATCTAATTAAATAACCTGAGAGATAGTGTCATAACAAAAGATATGAGAAGTAAGGACAAGTAAAGTAAAGAAAAAGATAAAGTATAAATTAATTTAATTATGTGTGTTTTAAACTTAATTATGTGTGTCAAGTAATTACTAAATAATTAACTTAATGACTTAATAAAAGAAAAAAAATATTCATACATTTCATGTGAACATCTTAACTAACTGCATATAACAGCTATCACATTCATAAGTAACATATTTAGAGTATTCGCTTGTGTGATATTATTATTATTTTTTTTTTTTCATCTTTTCTTTCTTTTGACACATTTCCTTCTTTTTTATTTATCACACTTCAATTTATTATATTCTTTATTAATTTAATAACTATTAAACTTAATAATGTCGGATGTGAAGATCCAGCTGTCGTTATGTCCTTTGCGAATTTATGGAAAGTTCCTTTGGAAAAGAAATTTAATAATGTTCAACTAAGTTTCGTTCCTGATTGGATATAAACTTTTATCGTGTTGAATTAGTCAATTTCTGTAACATAACGTTATATGTCCAGCTTGGATTCATATCATATTCCCGACCATATCGTAATAAGTTGTAGAACGATTGGACACTAACCAAAGTCCAAACGTTAGAAAAGGACCATCGAAATATGTCTCGCTATCACGAATCTTCTTTCGGAAACTGAATATATTGAATGATTCACTGCAAATTATTCGAAGTGTTTTTTCCGTATGGAGGTGGTTCATATCAATTTCGTCGCAGGAATAAGTGAGAATTCCAGAGTCACTCTTGTTTAGTCATTAATCTTTTAACTTGTGGACAATTATTATTCGACTTCAGTAGGGTGTCTCGAAAGTGCATCAGCAATTATATTTTCTTGTCCCGGTATGGCTTCGATGACAAAGTCATATGGCTGTAATAGAATCGAAAATCTGGCAAGTTTGGGGCTTTTGTGGTTAGAGCGACGTAACGATGCCACCGCCTTCTGATCCATTTGGATCACGAAAGGTGCTCCCAACAAAATTTTTTCGAGTTTAGTAATTGCCCACACAACTGCCAGCAACTCCTTGTCCACAGTAGAATATTTTGTTTCATGTAACTTCAGTTTTCTTGAAATGTACATCGTCGGATGAAGTATATCGTCGTGATATTGAAGCAAACAAGCTCCGATACCGTAATTACTGGCATCTGTACGGAGAAAGAACTTTTTAGAAGTATCTGGTAATCTCAAAATTGGTGGATTTGAAAAGATGGTTAGTATCATGCGAAAAATTTTGTCGCATTCGTCAGTCCAATTTACTTTCAACGGCATGTCTTTTTTTAACAATGATGACAAGACAGCCGTGATGGATGATAAGTTAGGTACGAATCTACTGTAGTATTGGACTAGACCTAATACACTCCTAACCTGTTTCTTCGTTTGAGGAACCGATAACTTTAAAATTTTAGATACCGTACTGGGAACAGTTTGAATACGTCCAGCCCCAATAATATGTCCCAGGAAGGTTATCTCCTGAAATGCTATTTGTATTTTCGTAGGTTTAGCGGTTAAATGGTTTTCTCTTAATATCTCCAAAACACATCTAAGCCCCGAAAAATGTTCCTCAAATGATAAACTAAATAAACATGTGTCGTCAATGTATGTAATGATGTCTGGTCTACCTGATAAAATTGTTCGCATCATGCGAATAAAGGTAGCAGGAGCGTTTATAAGCCCAAAAGGCATCACATTCCACTGGTAAAGACCTTGTGGAGTGGAAAACGCTGTGTAGTATTTGGCTTTTTCGGTTAGTGGTATCTGCCAATAACCTTTAGTTAGATCTATTTTAGTGAAAAGTGTTGCATTGGACAGACGAGAAAGTAAGTCGTCAATAATGGGATGTGGTTCACTGTCAGCTATGGTCTGAGCATTTAGCTTCCTATAGTCAACGCATAAGCGAATGTTGTTGTCCTTCTTTCGGACAATGACTAAAGGTGACGAAAATGGTGAGGTACTAGTCTCGATAATACCTAACGACAACATCTGCTCAAGTTCCTGAGTCGTTTTGCTGAAAGTGTAGTGGAACAGAATAGGGATGTACACGAATTAGTATATCATCTTTAAGAGTAATGTCGTGAGCAATCACTGATGTGCGACCAGGTACGTCTGTCAGCACATCTGGAAATGATTGTAAGAGATCAGCTATCTGATGATGCTGTTGCGGTGTAACCGACGAAGAGATGGTTACATCCCGCCAAGATTCCATAGGTTGTAATACAGGTACAGGTAATGGCATCTGTACCTCAGGAAAAGAAGAGTCTTCTTCCTGAATCACTGATAGATTAGTATAATGACAATTTGGTACTAATGTGTCATCTAATTCGTGGAAAATAGATTGCAAGTGTTCTGGACGAGTGTGAAATTGTTTGAGCATGTTTATATGGTATATTTTTCTGTGTCCCTTAATGTCTAAGACGTAGTCAACGTCAGAAATCTTGTCAATAACCTTGTAAGGACCATTCCATGATATAAGTAATTTATTGTCATTATGTGGAAGTAACACATAAGCCTCATCGCCTGGAAATAGTTGACGTAATCGTCTATTTCTATTTTGTAAGGTCCGAGCCTTAGCTTGCGCAGCCTCTGAAGAAGCAGTTGCCAACTGGCAAGATTCAATGATATTCTTACGAAGATTAATTACGTACTCGTAGGATGACTGGGTATTCTGAGTCATCTCGGCGTCAATTAGTAAGTCTTTATGAGTCCCATGGGACCTCTTGGTGGAGCGCCGAAAACTAATTCAAACGGAGAGAAGCCAGTCTGTTCATTTGGCACCTCTCGATAGGCGAACATGATAGCTGGGAATGCTCTGTCCCAGTCCTGAGGATGTTTAACCGTAACCTTATGTAATAGTTGTTTAAGTGTACGGTTAATCCGTTCCACAGCACCATTACTCATAGGATGATAAATACTACTAAGATTCCTATCTATGTACCATGTCTTCATTACCTCTGCCATAGTATCATATATGAATTGAGATCCATGATCTGACAATAACTTTCTAGGGAAACCTACCCTAGAAAAAATAAGATGTAGTGCATCAGCTACATCTGCTGTAGTGGTGGTCTTCAATGGTATTGCTTCTGGCCATCGTGTGCATAAATCAATGCAAGTGAGGACGAATCTATGTCCTCTGGCCGAAGGTAGGAGTGGACCAATGATATCTATGGCCATTTTGTCAAAAGGTCGCACTGAAATATCACAAGCCTGAATAGGAGCCGTGTGAAAAGCTCCACGTGCTTTAACTTCCTGGCATATCGTACAAGAGCGTACATACTGTGATATATCTCGTGAAACACCTGGCCAAAAGAATGAAGATAATACTAGAGAACGTGTTCGAGTATATCCCATGTGACCTGCGCACTTGGAATCATGTGCGTGTTGAAGAATATAGCGTCTAAATGCAGAAGGTACCATGACTTGTTGTTTTACCTGAGAACTGTCCATCAAACATCTAATTAATATATCATTTTTGATTGTAAACCAATGTTTTTTCTTATTACCCGAGGTAAGATTATCAAACTGATTCACTAGAGCAAAATTTTTTTTAAAAGATTTGTCTTCCTTCTGTTTTCTTGCAAACGTAGCTCTGTCAATAGGAGAATGAAACTCAATATCTTCATGTTTGTCTGGTTCCACCTTTTTAGTGTCGACACTCTCTACAATTTTAGTCTGTGCTCTAGTAGTCACTGCATTTCCAGTGCACAGATTGTGTTTCTCCCATTCGATAATTTCTTCTGGGGTGCAATCTCTACTGCCATGAATGCGACCAACCATCAGATCTGCAATAGGATTTTTCAACATGCATACTTTAACATTTCCTGAAAAGAAAGGTGTGTTCTTTTTTTTTTCTTCTTTCGTTCGCTTGAACTATATTGTCTATATCTGCAATGTTGTTTCTTGTATAAACTTCACTGTCTTTTGTAGTTATTCAAGATATTTTCGAGCTCTAATTTTTTGCTGTAGCCGTCTTTTTTACTATTGACGCCTTCAGCATTCCAGTGCATTATTTTAAATGGTCTTTTCTTTGCTTGGCCAGTAGCTCTATTCTCATGCCTCCTGGCTCCGCGGGGCAATTGAGAAGGACCCCCAGTAGTAGGGGTTGGGCCCTTCCGAGGCAGAGGGCCCGGCACTGCGCCTGCATGGGTGTCCGTCACAGGGCGAGTGCCATAACGTTTTGCAGATATAGGCATACTTCCATAGCGCATGTGCGTGGCATCCTGATTGCTGTGGTGCGCCTCTTGGCTGGTTGCCTCCGTCTTCAGCACCTTGACTTGCTAGGGCAGACTGTGGTCTTGCTCGAGTGTAGGAGGGCCTGGCCAGTCTTGGTTTTTCAGCCGCTGATGGCTGTACTTGAGCCCCATCTCCACGTCAAGGAGCTGGCCTCGATGGGGGAAAGGTGTGTTAATATGAATTATCGCAGTGGGGTAGTGTTCAATTGTACCGCCGAAAGTCATACATTTAACATATTCGTTAGTAGCACAACTTGGATGGATAAGTGACTGTCGGACTCCGATTGTCGTAGATCCGGAATCTCTCAAAACAGAGACGATAGATCCATTTACTATCCCTCTGTTAAATATAAGAGAGCCTGTTCCATCGTTAGCCGCTAGACCGACTTCTGGGAAGATGTGTCCGCAATTCAAGACAGTCTCCTTCGCCTTCTGAAATACAAGATTACATTCTGGGCAACTATTTGCCACGTTATAATTCATAGCGTAACATGTAGCAGAAGATTGTATTACTTTATCGTTTTGTGGAACATCTGGGGTTGTATTGTTAGTAATTGCTGCCCCTGTATTGTGATGATAATGAGACGATCTACGAGACTGAGATCGATGACGAGAATGATCATTAGAATTATCCCGTTGTCCCCTGTAGTAACTGTTATCTCGATGTCTCGAGCCATGATTATTGTTATTCCAGTTGTTACTAGTGTTATAGTTATATGATCGATTATGATTTGCGTTATGTTGACCATTGTTGTATCTCGACTGAGGTGAATAATTCCTATTTTGTGGTCTTCCTCTATTAAAATCACTCTTATTGTTAAAATTATTATGTCCCTTATGAAAATTAACATTATAATTTCCTTTGAAGCGACTTCTATCTACGCTGTGTGTTCTTGGTTTGTCATGACTGTGGTATGACATATTAGAGGCCACAGGTAGAGGTTCCCTTATTAGCGAGTTAGAAATGCTCGCATTCGGATGAGCAGTGCAATAATGTATTGAAATTTTTTTTTTAATTCATCGATAGTAGATGGTTTTCGTTCTTGCAAAAAGGCAAAGAACGGTGGGCTGACAGAGGATAACACTTTATCCCTCAGTAACAAATCGACTAACTTGTCGTATGATTTGTTGACACCTGCCAGTTCCACCCATCTGTTAAAGGTATTGCGTATGTTCGCAATAAAACCTGTAAAGTCTTTATTAGAATCAGGTAGAATACTCTTAAAACGTAATTTGCAACCCTCTTCGTCCAAATGGAAACGACGTAATAATAAGGCTTTAATGGCGTCATAGTCACCAGCTATTGTTGGGTCAACATTCTGAACTGCACTTAATGGTTCCCCGTCCAACAATTCACTAAGTTTTAAAGCCCATGCTTGTTTTGGTAAGTTATATGTTAAACATACCTGTTCGAGACGTGCCAGGTACGATCCAAGGTCGTCGAAGTTCAATTTGAAATGTGGTAATTTAAAGTTGTAATAAGGTTTATCATTAGACAATCTTTGAAGGATCGAGGACTAGAATGGAACCATGCCAGGAGAAAGACAGCCGATAGGATAGTCTGACGCTCTCTCTTCCAAACCTCTACACCTCACGGTAGAAGGGGAACGACTAAGTAAGTAAGTAAGTAATAAGGTTTATTTTGGTTGGATGAAGATCCATTATGAGAATTATCATTCTGGCTTGTATTAGCACTTTGTGCCTGTAATTTTGCAGTTTCCAACTTAAGACGTTGCAATTCCATTTCTTGTTGCCTTATAATTTCCTCTCGTCTCAATTTATTCTCTTCTTCTTGTCTAGCAATTTCTCTTTGCTTTTCTAATTTAAGTTCACGTTTTTCTTCTTCTCGTCTAAGTTCTTCTTTTTCTCGTCTAGCAATTTCTTTCTTCTCAGCTTCTTTTCTTTCAAGTTCTTCCATTTTTGCTTCATATTTTGCAAATACCGCCGTTGCGTATGCTTCTAGAGCTTCTCCTTTTTTTTCCAAAATCTTTCCCGTTTTTAATAAAATGGTCTAAGGTAAGCATCTTGACGTTAATTTTTTGTAAGTAATTACTAGTCTATCGTAATCACCAATAGAATTTATATAATTATTTGTACTTACTCAATGTATGAATACTCAATATAAACAATTATAATATCTTTGTATTGTTATTTGTAAGTTCCACAACTATATAATATTTTGTAATAATATTATATGTACCTACTAATATATAGTTATGCTATTTATTTATTTAAGATGATGAATTTATATCATGCATCTAATATTATTCTCCAATAATTATGAGTATTATCCCTCTATAATTATGTTATTTAATCATATACATGTGCCCAGTGCACACTGTAGTACTATGAAAATGTACTAATTATTATCTAATATGTTTGTCCTATTCAAGGCAAACCATAAACCAAAGTTATTTATCAATATGTATTATGCTATTATGCCCTCGTCATAATCTACAATATGCTTCAATAGTATATTGGACTACTACTGCAACTAGATGACATCACCTAAGTCATCAAATGATTTGGTAAAAATTAATCAAATTATTGTATTATTCTATTAATAATAAATTTATAACATTATTATATCATTAATATATGAAATGAATAACTAAGACAAACAATAAACTAAACTGTACAGAACATTAGCACATCACAAACTGACAATTTCAGACATAAAATGAATCTATAACTAAAGAGAAAAAATCGGAAGTACACTAAGAAGGTCAAGGATTGAACTAAGTCAAGATGAAACATGTACTCAAAAATCAGTGACGTAACAATGGACTCATAACGGTTAATACAAAATCTATGAAATAAGTTATAGAAAGATCAGAATTGACGAGATAGATTACGAACATTATTACAAAACTGAATAAAAATGAAATTAGTACAGAAAAATACACCAGTTATTCACAGAACTGCACAGCTAAAACACTTAGTATCGAAATCTTGCAATGTCGAGCAGAACAGTTCCCTGGTTAATTTGTTAGGGGGCTCCCGTACAGATTGCAAAACTTCAATAAACCCTAAGAACGACTGAAATCTCTGTGGTCAGCTTTTCGCGACATTCCAGAGGTTTCAGCTCCCTCGCCAACCAACCCGCTAACATGTATAATACAACATAATATATATGAAAATCACAATCAACATTAAACAATGATTTGCAAAAGACATGTCGGCGAAATAGCAAAGAGGACATGACAGCGTAAGAGCGAAAACAATTACTCAGCTTTTAGTTAGATAAATTCGTACAGTGCCTGCTTCGCCTACAGACTGAAGAGCTCATATTGCCTGATAATGCTGGTTGAATCTAGTTTTCAATGGTAATTGAGCATGTAGAAATTATTTTCTTCAATGACGTTGAGATGTGGCTGCCGTTGATACTGAAGATTTGTCCTGTTGCTAAGGTCGTCTGACGTCATAGATGTACACGCTAAAAGTGTCCATTTTCGCTCGAAGGGAATTTTTCATCTGAGCTCGGTATTCTTTGATAATTTTGACGATTAGATTATAATTCCACACCACATCTGGCCACCAGCTGATAAGGATAGAGCTGATAAGGAAGGTAGCTGCAGCTGGTTCTGTATTTTGTTGAATCGCGAATGCGTGCTTCGTTCGTTTATAATCTTCAAAAGAGGGTCACCGTTATATGGACTCATTATGTGTTGAATGTCCAAGAAGACATTGGTTCCTTTCGGAGCTCATTATTATATTATACATCTTCTCATCGGAAGAGTTCTTCACTACCATAATAATCAACATTGTCAATTCAACAGACAGCAGTAACGTATCGATGTGGATAAGTCTTCAACTTGGAGTCCATGATTTATTAAACAATTCACACACGAAGACAATTCACGTAGGTATACATTCACATACAGTTCATTAGAATTTACTTGCATATATATTCTTATCCGTCCGTGTCATATTGAATTCATGTCGGCAGAACATCATGGCTATATACATGTGCTGCTGGGATTCAGACAGCCAGAAGTGAGCACATGAGTCTTGATAAAAATAATCAAATTACTTATCAACCATCCTTCCGTAACGCAGGTTAATCACTAACCTTATGAATTCGCTTGTATATATTATTATCTGGACTGACCCTGAGTCCTGGTATCACTTTACATAAATATGGCTATTAGCAAAGCCTATCAACCTTGGAAGGAGGTAAAAACACGACTTCACGGCTTGACGGACAACGTAACAAGGGTACAGTAACTAAGTCACGAAGCGTGAACTTATCGACGCTAACACGTCATAATTTGACCGTGTATTTCGCGTTCATTAATCCATGAAATATAAAAATCAATTTATATTAATTCTATTGACCCTATAAATGCGCACTGCCAATTCTAGCAGACGATAACAATAAAACTACCGTAACAGGAAAATTCATCACGTATAGGATATATACATAACGAAACTAACTGGAGTAATGGTCGTGGTTCCCCAAAAGCGGAAGGACTGAGAGCTGTGTTTATTTATTTCTCAGGTGTTTTACAGCGGGTTTTTGTGTGTTGGTGAATGTTTTTTTGTCCATTTGTGTTTAATTGGTTATTTGGTAACGATGTGAATAATGATACATTTATTATGTTGTTGTGCTGATACACTTATTTTCATATATTGTCTTCTTCAAGAACCTTTTTTTAATAAATTTTACGCATTTATTAACACGCTGTTCACGACCCTTCATCCATACTTAATATTACAAGCTCTCACTATAGTCTCTATTTTTTGACAAGAGAAAAAAAAAGAGAGAGAGAGAGAGAGAGAGAGAGAGAGAGAGAGAGCGGGTGGTGCTTAGACTATTTAAGTGTGTTGAGGCTTGGAGAGAGGGATAAATTTAATGAATCCTCTTCCAGGTGGGTATCATGTTCACCCTATTTACACAATATCTATGTGTAATCTATGATTTTGTCAGTTCACTCTCATTGTTGATTTCACTACAATTGTCTACCTCGACAAATACTCTAACACTTTAACTCAACCACGACAAATGAGGGCTCAGTCCAGTATGAATCTCTCACAAGATTCTATCTTTATTCTTGGAGTTTAGTGTTTTGCAGATAATAGGAATTTCTATCCCCTAGACAAATCGAACTATTTCTTTTGGAAGAAGTCTGAACAGCGTTTTTTCTCCACAGCAATCATAAATCACAAGTTACATTTATTGTTCATGTTACACATGTCACAGCTGGTTAAGGTTGCTGGTATCACTGCTGAGATTTTGGGTTTAAAAGGCTGACGACTATTGTTGTAAAAGTCAGAAAAAAATGTTTTTTGGGTTAAATATTTTTTTCAGGAGTAGCTCTTTAATTAATCTGAGATAAGAAGCTACAGATAGTCAGTTTACTAGCTTGCATATGTACCAAGGGAGGGTGTTCATTCGGATGATAGTAACCGATCCTCTCAATAGCTGAGTACTGACAGAAGTGGAGTGAAGTGATGATAATAAGTTTTACATCACTTAGAATTTTTTTGGAGTTTTTGGGGTTTAGCTTGTCGCAATCATAGTAGTAAGAAACTTTTCGACTTAAAGTTTTCTCATGCTAGCCTAGATTTTATTGATTATTGAGTGTTAACTCACATGCGAAGTTTACTAGCACCTAGTGGACTAGGTAACTAAGATCTCTAGGTTTTATCTTGCATAGTGTTTGCTCACCCTAATATAATGGCCGATCTAGCTAAAGTGCATAGGATTGCACTTGAGGTAGCTGAGTACATGGAGTTCGATGATAGCGAGACTCAGTCCCTTCTAGAATATGCAGAGATCATGCAGAGGCAATACGAAGTAGACGATTTATTCGGCAACCGTTTAGCCTTGGCATGGCCCTGTGCAAAAGCTGGGGACAGCGAAGCATCCATCCGAATGTATGTAGAAGAAGCGATGAAACAGGACCAGAAAGCAATGGAACAGGACAAGAAATGGGAAACAGAAAGACAAGAAAGGGAAAATCAGCGACAAGAACGGGACAAGCAATGGGAGATAGAACGACAAGAAAGGGACAAGCAATGGAAGATAGAACGACAAGAAAGGGACAGGCTACACCAAATCAGAATGAATGAACTGGAAAACCAAATCCGGAGGATAAAAACAGATACTAATCTTAGTCACTCTAGTTCCCCCGCTATTGCGCCCTTATCGGACAACTCCCCTGTATGCCTTGCGCCCCTGAAAGATAACTTGCCTGCTAAAACCGCGCCCCAACTCCAGAAAACTGACTTTCCTTTGAACTTGGATCCGAAGCCCAAACAAGGAAAGGATTTATGTCGGGACAGCAGCCCTAAAGCCACGGGAAAGAGTACGAAACGATCCCAGGCGTGGAAACTGCACAAAAGTGGGAGAGGTGCTAACAAGCATTATAATTCGAATAGTTACCGTCTGAAAGGCGGAGAACCCCGAACCTCTCATGCTCCAGATCGAGCACCACCTAACCGACACGTGACGTCGAGAAAAGGGAGCCAAGCCCTATCACGTCATATTTCGCAAGCTTCCCGGCGGGACAGCGAAAAACCATATGCAGAGGCGTATCCCTCCAACTCAACGATCGGAGAAAGGAGGTGCCGCCCCCCTCTCATCACCCTGAGCTGCTAAGGTGCAAGAATGAGGTGCCTGCTAAAAGGGTTAAAGTTTCCAATTTGTTCCAAGGAACTTTGGAAAAAGACACCGAGAGATTTATCTCGGGCACTTCGCGATCAAACTGGATCTTAAACCATCCAGTCCTTTGCATGCAGACTGCGGAGCCTGTAACCCAGGAAGTAGGTCTCGTATTCCAGGACAAATTGCAACTAACGCCATTAACTCCCTCAGGGGAGGGCAAAGTTGATATTTTTGGTAGAAACAGGGGTTCAGGCGGAGGGATCTCTGGGACTCCACTGAAGTCTCACATACTTCTCAGGGCAGAAGACAGTGAGAAAAGCTGCCTTACTACTTTACAAGGAGCTATTGTTGACAGCTCTGGCTCATTTCATGTTGGTAGGGATAAAGCGAATCAACAAATTCTGCAAATCGCAGAAAATACCTATCTTTCTCCAAAGATAGAAGCTACTGAAATCCGTTATGATTCAGTAGAACCACAGAATGCGATCGAAGACTCTGTGCTACAGGCATCAGAAATCTCTAATTTTAATCGCAATATTCCAGCGGTCACAAACCCGCTGATGTACAGCAATGTAGTCACCTGCGCCAGGCCACTACCGAGCAACTTGATCATTTCCGTTGACCAAGCCAGAATTGTGAAAGGCAAGGAAAGTTCCAGACCCGCCTTTAGACGGCACAGGTCTGAAGATTGATCAATGCTCCCACCGAAACAGGGGAGTAGGTGTGGAGAGGAAGAAGAAGGAATGCGCGAGCGTTTCTTCGGCCAGCCAACTGTTTCATTTGCGACCCGGCTTACTCGCGCGCGGAAAATTCCGGTAGGTCGCAGATATCTCAGGTCAGTTAAGTACAAGCCTGTGAGACGTAAACACCCAGCGTCGAGCAATGATTTCACTGTACGTAACAGGTGGATTACCTATGCAGTGGTCAGTGAGTTGAGGCGGCGCCTAAACTCAAAACAGTTGCGGATAATTATCCGGATGATAAACAGGCAGAGCCAACTGTGTAACCAAGGTCAGGTTCACAGGGAAAGGAATTACGTCAGTTCCAAATAGCCTAGCAAAATCCCATTCGCCGAGCGACTACTAGACAGAGAGAAGAAAAGATGAACTCGTAGCCATGCGGACAGAAAGACAGTGGTTTGGATACGAATTTCGGTTATGAGTATAGGATGTTTCAAGGACATATAACGGACGTCTATGAACAAATTAAATTACTGTCCATTTAGTCCGTGGTGCACGAACTTTAAACGGGGGGGGGGGGGGGGGGGCCGGGCGGGGGAGAGGGGGTAACTTGTCACAGATTTGACTGATAATTTTATTTTACCTACATGTCCCATTTTTCTTATCTTTTAATGTTCTGGTTTCCTCGATTTGTTTGTTTTGTTGCACTTTCATTTTTTTTTTCTTTCGGATTTTACCTACGTAGCCCATTATTCCCCTCTCAGACCCCACCCCGCGGCTTTGATTTCGTTCTGGCCTTCATTATAAATTCCCCACTGGTCAGTAGCGGTCAGCTTACGATAATATTACCTAAGCTGCACCTGGTATGTCTGACCATGGGAACGTTTCTTGCTGGTAACCGTGTTTGATCACGAGCAAGAAATAGTTCTTTGAAGTCCGCTAGCGGGATTCAGGGGAGATAAACTCACGTTCGTTCCAAGATTTTGTTGTGGCCCTTGAACGCCGCAGTGAGTGCTAGAATAATATTACGTCTATCTGAGAAACTTTCTCGCGGGCTGTTGTCTTCTGATGTAGACTCTAGAATAACATTTGTCTTACTCTTGATTACGTTATACGCCGAACATCTGTGGAAACAGGCGAAGCCAGGTGTCATGGGGTAGCGTCACTTGTAGACTATAAATTTAGATAGGTTATTCAGTCAAGCACACTCGTAAATTGTTCCGGCCCGTAGATGAACAAATGAGACAGACAGACGTTAACACAGAACTAGATTTTGTTGCCTATTTTCTCGTCATCTCGGGGTAAGTAGAGATATTTTATATATATATTCATGTTAGCTATTATATATACCTGATAGGAGTGTGACTTGAATTAGGTGATTTCTCCCGGTAATTAGTTCAGTCAGGGCATCGGGTCAACACTGCTGCAAGCCGAGGACAGTGACCCGAATATGCTATTTCCAGTTGCTTACGGCAGTCGGAAATTAAATAAAGCTGAACGGAACTACAGCGTTGTCAAAAGAGAATACCGATCAGGGCAGCTTCATTGTCATAAATCAAACATGAAACGATGTTTTAATGTCTCAAAAGAGGGGACGAGTGTGACGGACAACTCAGCTGTCCCTGAATTTGTTAGATGATGGTAAGAACCCTCTCATAACATCGGTACCCCTGACTTGTTAGAGGATGATACGTCCCTTGTAAAACATCAGTATTGTTGGAACTTTTCGTCAACGTGGGCTCATTAGCAATGCACAACAGAAACGTGGGCTCATTAGCTATGCAGCCTTTCCACGTGAATAGTCAACACGTTGGATAATTAAATATGTAGGCTGCTATCTTCCGTGCATTCAGTGAATAGCATTGATTTAAGGAGAGGTTAAATCACGCCCACGGATATCTCTAGAACAATCAAGAGCAGTTATTTTCTTACCTTGGTCAGTACGCCGGCCCAGTAGGGCGGTGCCAGAATAAAACGAGGGAGCGGCATATGATCTAAGGCAAGACGGTCCTCCCAAAATAGACGTAGCAGAGTCTCGCCGGCATTTCACATCTCTGTGTTAACCACAGAATCGCTCGCAGAACATAACGGACAGGGAGAGACGAAGCAGCCAGAGGATTGAATAATCGGACGAGGAGCGGGCGGCTAGAATCTCTCTTTTTCCCTGAGATCTTAAAAGGTGTTAGATTCTAACATGCCCCCCCCCCAATCTTTCATTCCATTTCATATATATATAGAAACCCTGAAGAATGCCATTTTATCACTCGTTGCCAGACCTTTTAAAATTCACTAGCTTATAGTTAAATCCTGCTAGCATTCCCTCTGGATTCTTGGCTATATTGGAGTGTAGTTATTCTGTGCTAACGGTAAAATATATATTAGTTTCTAGGGATCAGGGGTCTAGTTCATTCTTTTTATTTCACTGGATCTCTTAAATTAAACCTATCTCAAAAGTTTCCAGTTGAAAACTTAATGATATATCTATTATAGTATTTCCCAAGATAATAGATGCTTAAAATGCTTTAATTAACTTTTAAAGTCGCGAAGGAATGTTTAACTAGCTAATTGAGTTAAGTTCTAGATGTATATGTGTGTTTTAATCATTAAACTCGCGAAGTGTTTTCTTAAATACATAATTAAATACGCGAGTGCATATAATAGTCTTAACGGTAAATTTATCGCGCTTTAGAATGATATTTGATTTTTCGGTATGAATTACATGTTTTCTATTTTTACATATAGGGTGATCCTATCCTTTGCATCCCAGCAAAACAAAGCAAAGCATAAACATTGTATTAGAGTCCTGCAGACTCAGTTCTTAAAACCCTCCAGAATTTGATGAGACTGTGTTTAAATTTTAACCTTGTGGCGATCCTGTTGTGATTCCGCTATCTAACGTTACAAGAAATAAAGCCCCCCAAGATCAGTTTAACAACCTCATCAAGTAATTAAGATTTAACCGGAGAAGAACATTGCCAGAGCTTATTTGCATTACTTGACTGCTCTATTACGAAAGAAAAATAGAAATCTTCCGAACACTGACTGTGCATATTTTCTTCACTGGATTTTAAAACCCTCGAAGTAAACCATCCCTTACCGGTCAGTTGTTATCATCACGCCTTAAGGATCTTTTACCACCGGCGGCGAAATCAATGAGACCATACCATATTCACCACCTGAATCTAAGACTGTGCCATCCAGTAGAACTTTTCCTTTAACATAACAAAATACCAGAACAATCAGCTTCACCTTCCAGCGATTTCGGGTCTGTACTAACACATAAACCTGATAATCTGGGGCTCGACACAGAAGACCTACGACGATTGTTTAATTGATGTTTTTTGTATTTCTATGGAGTGCCAGGTTCTACGATCGGTAAGTGTGTGTGAACAAATGTGTGATGGCCATCAAGAGCTTTCATGAATGACAGGAGATTTATTGTTGCAAACTATTTGCTAATTTACCTACCTGGTAAATACTGTTACTGTATTCCCTACCTGGTTCCTTTAAGCGGGATTTGTTTTGTTTTTCCCATGTTTACCCCCCCCCCCCCTTTTCATTTGCTTAGTAAAAGGGAAGAACAATTGAGAAATAACAGGTTTTTGTCTTCTACCCATACATAATATTGTAACACCTCTTTTCAGAGTAATTAAGTTTACTGTTGGGTTACATCATCTATTTTTTCTGATAATTACCTATCTTTGGACTGGGTTTATCTCTGTCTATTTCAAGAGGGAAGGGCGTAGTGGATACCACTCTTCATAAACCCCTCCCCACCTTGTTATTTGTATTTTCTGTACCTATGATATTTTGCTTGTAAACAAATGATACATGTCGTGACTGATTTTTAATGATAAATAAACACGTAAAACTTATTTAGTACTGTGTTGGAATACCCAAGCCCAATTTACCCATATCTGTTTAATATAGTCTGTATTCACGTAACGTCCGTGTGTTTGAAGCACCAAATTGGTGTGACAGCATGTGTGTTTGGAAACTGGCAAATAATCTTTTAGCCAGGAGAGTTTAAGGAGTAGATTGAGAGAAACAGATTGTCGTAAAAAAGTCTGTCCTTACTCTCCCCAGCACTCTGTGAAATAACTATTTACTTTCTAACCCTTTCTATCACTGAGCTTTCACCATCATTCTCCACTCTAAACGGGATCACTATTTACAAGACTCTTTCTCTCAAAATAAATTTACGACAATGACGCACATGTCCAAGCATTTCTACAATCCAGCAGCTTATATCAGTTAAGTTCATCGTGTTTTGTCATTATGTATCACTTTTGTTTGTTATTATTTGTATTAGCCCTTCGGCTTCTTACTTTTGTGATTGTCCATTTAGTACTATATTCCCCCTTTCATTTCTTTTTTTTTTCTGAATATACGTTCGGACTTACGTTTTAAAAAAATTTTAGTTGGTTTCAGTTTTATGGTGATCTAAGTATTTATTTATTTGTTTCTTTATCTGTCCGTAAACGACAAGCTACATATTCTCATTTATATATATATATATTATTCATCTGTCCAGACAAAGATAAGCTCCGCTGATAAATATCGAGAACAGTAATTTTCACTTTACCTGGTATATTTAACCCTTTCTATTTCACACATTTTGTTAAGCTTTATCCAGGCACCAAACTGAATGCTTTTTTTTCCACAGGCGATGTTTTACGACAAGCAGTAAACATATATTGATGAGAAAATATCTCATTATATATATTAAACACATCGTTGTAAATTGGTTGAAGAATATATTAAAGTGTTTTAAGAGTTATATACAGCACATTATTTTACTTTAGTAGTCTCCTCCAGTTAAAACTGACTGTGGGGATGATGTGCCCTTGAAGTGATTGTGGCGAGAGGTTTTATTTGGCTGTAGGATCAATATAGTACTGAAAATTACAGAAATAGAATTTCTGCAGAAAATGGTGAAGTCCCAGTGTCTGAGAGAACTACTGGTATCACAAATTAGTTACGGCTGTGAATGTTCTGATCTCGAAACAATAGTAGAGAGGAGACCGACATAAAGTGCCACCTCCGCTATGTAACTAACTGTGATATCAAAAAAAAAAAAGGAAACAGATTTTGCTTAACAATGATAAAATTGACAAGTCTTCAAATACAATTTCCTAAGTATTTATTTAGTATATACACTATCTACTCTTGTGCTGAAGGGTGAATGTTGAAAAAAATGAAATGTAATGAATTTGTAAGTTTACATATAATTTACAAATATATATATATATATATATATATATATATATATATATATATATATATATATATATATATATATATATGTAAATAAATATTACAACAAGTTTTCCAATTATAGGAACAAAAATTATATCAGCTGTGCTGTTAATTAAGGATATAACACTTATCAGCTATGTTGTTATTTTTGTCTCTTGCTATGCTAATTTCACTTTCTCCTCACTGACAGTTTCTATGCTCACAATGCCGACAGAAATGGTACTAATGTGTACTCATCTCTCTTAAGTCTGTTCTGCTTTGTTTGGTTCACACACTCCTGCTGAGGCTCGTTACTTTAGCCCACCCAAGACTGAGGGGGACCAAAGATGTAGAGTCTGGTCAACCTCTATGCTCCTGCGGAGTTCCAGGCTGCGGGATTGACTCGAACATACGACCTCAGGTTTTTAGGACACAAATAAACCTGTAACAAAGCAAAAAATAGGGGCTAATTTCTGTCCTCAAGCCCACCTATTTCTAGTGTGAGTGAAATGAGCGTGTCTCAGATGTATGCATGTAGGATGAATGACAACATGGCTCAGTATGATTTAGCAATAGCGAGACAAGACAGGTGTCTACTTGCAAAACATTCTTTCTGATAAACTAATGCATGGATACATTCAATAATATAGATTCAATACATGAATACATTTACTACATTAATACATTCCATAATATAAATCAATACATGAATAAATCCAATAATATGTACACCTAGGTGTGATACAACAATGTCCTTCCCCCTATACTATATCACGCCCTCTCTGACAATAGCTGGTAACATATATCCTAACAATATTGTTATGTTCTTATGATAGGAGTATATGAGACGAGGACTGTTTGGTGATATATCAGGTTGGAGTTATAGGAGACAATAGATTGGAGTTAGATGCGACAATAGAATGAGTCCTGACAAGGACTGTTTTGGTTATATTGCAGTTGGAGTTAGATGAGACAATAGATTGAGTCCTAACAAAGACTGTTTTGGTTATATTGCAGTTGGTCTTATGTGAGACAATAGATTGAGTTATATGAGACAATAGATTGAGTTAGATGCGACAATAGATTGAGTCCTGACAAGGACTGTTTTGGTTATATTGCAGTTTGGAGTTATCAGAGACAATAGACTGAAGTTATAGACTGACAATAGATTGAGTCCTAACAAGGACTGTTATGGTTATATTTGCAGTGTGGAATTATCAGAGACAATAGACTGAATATAGGAGACAATAGATTGAAGTATGAGTCCTATTAGTCTTCGTCTATTCACTTAATTGCCCCAAGATACAATCAGTAACCTGATAGGTAGTATAATGACACACAACAAATACCAACGGTTATCGTAAATATATTTACCCTCCTAAGATTTTAAACTGGCCAGGTTTTGACGCGACTTAGTGAAGTAGGTTGCAGGTCGATGCCCTCAGGTAAGTTATAAATCAAAGTGACAGCTTCTTCCCCTTCAGTCAGTCGGTATCTCTGGCGTCAAGTTCGGGATTGCGTGGTTAGCATAAAATCCGCCCGATTATATAGTCAGGTAAATACTTGAGGAAAGCTTTCGGTTGGTTCCTGGCGGAGCAAAATGATTGGTTTCCTCCGGTTTTGTACCTGGTCTCATACAGCCTAATTTTATTCAGTTTTTAGCCGCCATCTTGCGTGAACTGCGTGAACAGTATAATTTATTCTGTCTCAGAGACTGGTGAACGGTGCAAGTTGATTGGTTGAAGCAAATCTGTATCTCGACATAGTGATTAACAAAGTAGTGGGTTACACTTCGTTTCACGACATAGCCCCCCTCCTTTCCTAGCTGTGACTTGTCATAGCTGACGTGTAAACCCCTGCTGTGGTTAATCCTTTTGCGTCTGTCCTTCCAGGGTACTAGGGTGTCGACTTAAAAAATCAGCTCCTACATTGTCTCTTCCCGGAATGTAATTCACGGTAAAGGAATAAGGCGCCAGAAGCAGACTCCACCTTAACAATCTCGAATTTAGCTTTTTAGATGCAGCCAAGAATGTTAAAGGTTGGTCATCGCTTTGGACAATGAAGTGTGTCCCATACAGATAAGGTGAAAATTTGTTGATGGACCAAATTAGAGCTAAACATTCTTTCTCTATGGTCGAGTAATTCAACTCAGCTGCATTCAGCTTCCTACTGGCGTAGGCGACTGGTAAAAGTTCCTCCGGCAGGGCTTTTGATTTCTGCAAGAGAGTTGCACCAATACCTATACTGCTAGCGTCCGTCCTTAATACAAATTCCTGTGTGATATCAGGTAGTGTAAGGATGGGTTTGCTGGTGAGTTTTGCTTTTAGCTCTGTGTAAGATTTTTCACAATCAGCATTCCATTGGATTTTGTCAGGCTGTCCTTTCTTCGTTAAGTTAGTTAATGGTGCACACAGAGAGTTGAAATGGGGTATGTACTTCTGATAGAACCCACATAATGACACGAATGATCTCACATCTTTCTTCGTTTGAGGTCTGGGTGCCTTCTTTAGCTTCTCTATATTCTTTGGGTCAGGAGACATATGACCTGTAGAAATAGTGTGACCTAGGAATTCCAACTCCTTACAACCGATATAGCACTTGGTTGGACGTGCAGTCAATCCAGTTTCTCTCAGTCTATCAAACAACATGGAGAGCGCTACTATATGCTCTTCAAATGTGTTTGTAGCAACAAGAATGTCATCCATAAAGTTAGTGATATGGGGATTTTGTAGAGGTTCCAATAATTTCCTCATCATTCTTGAAAAGATACTGGGAGCATTTTTCAGCCCAAAGGGTAGTACATTAAACTCGTAGTGTCCGTCTGATGTACTGAATGCCAGCATTCTCCTAACTTCTGGTTTCACTGGTATTTGGTAGTATCCCTTGCTTAGATCTACCTTCGATAAATACCTAGCCTTACTCAGTGTAGAGAACAGCTGGTTGGTGTCAGGTAAGGGGTCCACCTGAAATTCTGTGATCGCATTAAGCTTCCGGTAGTCAATACATAACCTGTGTTCACCACTCGGTTTTCTCAATAGCACCACACTTGAGCTATAGGGAGATTCAGACTTTTGAAATAATTTTTCTCTTTTAAGAGATAGTCAATCTCATCCTTGAGTGCTTGTGCTTGCTAGTGTTCAGTCCATGTCCGCAGCAATGCTTCCGGTGGACTGTGTATGGGGACGGCAATACAACAACGTTGCCGGACCCACACCTATTTCTATTGTAAAGGGCAGTATACCGAAGTGGGGCCTGTCTCCATCAACTGTTAGGTACAGCCCTGGTTCCTACCTCCTTTGGTTCGGGTTTGTTTCTGCAGCTTTTTTAATACTGGTTGCTGACTAACCAAATTTTCCAAATGATCCAGGCCATGGTGTTCCGACAAATATCTAGTCGGGGTGGGATGTCTCTCGTCCCCTCTCTGTACAATACGGAGAGTTGCCATGGTTACTGGTGTAACAGTAGACTTGTTGTGATTTCGTTTTCTCGTTATCACTGCTTCTACCTGTTGTTTTCTCTTGTGTATCTTCTTTGTGGGCCTACGTCCGCAACAATGCTTCCCTAGGTCCTGTAACTGGTCTACGCTTCTGAATGAGGTTACCTGGTTACATTCTGAACAGGATTTCATATACCGACTCATGTCTTCAATTATTCCTGGCCAGTAATATCGCAAAGCTATATTTTGACAAGTGGCCCTTTTTCCTCTGTGACCACTGCTTGATGTAGCATGCTCTTGCTCCATAATTTCCTCCCTATAGAATTTTGGCACTACCAGCTGTCCATGCCCTTTAGGTCCTTTTCCAGCTTGTCTGTAGAGTAGGCCATTTTCCATATAGTAGTCTCCTTTCTCTGGAGGGTTATGGGCCTTTGGCAATTTGCCAAAACAAGGCTTCAATGTGCTGTCTGCTGTTTGAGCCTTTTTCATCTTTGTACGATGAATGGTTATTGGATCTCCCTCCTCCTTTTTGGGGCTCGACCTGGTATGGTTTGCTGCCATGACAACAGGTTTTATTGGGTCACCCAAAAAGACATATTTACATCCTATTACCAGCGGGTATATAGAATCATCGCTTACTGCTGCTCTTATCACTCCTTCTACATAGCGAGTTCTCACGTTGATCCTTGCTATAAGAAGTGTCATGGTGCCGGTTCCCTGCATTGCCCCTTGTATGTCCACTGTTTCTGTGGTAAGTTGGTCAGGGTGCACTAGGGTTGCACTCACGACTGAGTCGAATTCCAAACCTGAATCATATAAGCACTGAATTTTAGTGCCATTACATGTCACTTCCTCACAGACAGGGGGATGATGGAGGTCATTCTGACTACCTGCCAGTTCCTTCCTTTCCTTGTTCCCTGTTGTGAGACACGCAGCGTAATAAGGAGGGTTGTTCCTTCTGCAGTCTGCAGTATTGTGGTTACTCATTAGACAAGTTTTACACCACTTTCCTTCCTTCCGGTAAGGTGTCTTATCCGATCTTAGAGGGTTTTTGTCCTTTTGGTCAAATCTTTGTTTGTTCCTGGTGGTATGGTCATTTTGTTCATATTTGGTATAGTTTTGTGATGATTGGAAGTTTTCACTCTGCTTCTTCTTATTTCCTAATACTTCTGCCTGAGCTGCTTGATATCTCTCAGCAACAGTTACAATATCTCCCAATCTCTCTGCTCCTTGTTCCATGATAAACTTCCTCATTTCTTGAGGCATGGACTCTTTCACTTGCTCCATCATTATCATTTCTTTCAGGTCCTGACACTTTCCTAAACTACTCCATTTTTCCAAATAGGTTTCCAACCTAGCAGAGAATTGGTGATAGTTTTCTCCTGGAAGAAGTTTAGCGGTTCGGAATTTCTTTCTATGTGATTCTGAAATCTTTTCATATCTCACAAGCAGTGCCTGTTTCAGGATTTCATAATCTTCCTGGTCATCTCTTGAGAGCTTCAAATACACATCGTAGGCCACACCTCTCAATCTCTGAGATAGTTTAAGACTCCATTTTTCTTTCACTAAGCCATAGGTAGTGGCTAGTCTTTCGTATCTATCGAGGTACGACTCAATGGCGTCTTCTTTCTCAACAAATGGGTCCAGATGAAAATTCATGGCCCCCCCTTGAGGTGCTCTGGCTGGAGCTACTCTCAGAGTGAGGTGAGCTACCACCATTATTGCCAGTATTTGCCTGAATTTCAAGCTCTTTTAATCTTAACTGATGGTCTCTCTCTGCTTGTAATTTCCTTTCATCAGCTTCAATTTTCTTTGCCTCATTTTCAGCCTCCCATTTCTTGGCTTCAATTTCCAGTCTTTTGTCTTCTCTCTGAGCTTCCAGTCTTTTGTCTTCTCTCTCAGCTTCCAGTCTTTTGGCTTCTCTTTCAGCTTCCAGTCTTTTGGCTTCTGCCTCTAATTGCAACTTTCTTTCTTCCCTATCCATGTGTTTGTCCACTTCTGTTGTGACATACTGAGTGAGAGCATCACCTGTCAAATTTAATTCCTTTCCCATCTCCATGATCGCAGTCCTGAACTTCATCAGATCAGCCATGGCGTTACTTAGATAGGGTATGTAAATTTACTATAAACCAATTAGTGTAATTAAACTTAATTAATTTAAATGAACAAATAATTTCCGTGCAACTTTGTGAGCATCAACTATTTACTGAGTACTAAATGGTACTCCTCCTAAGAAAATAATAAAAAATCCTATTATCGAATTTTTTTCAAAAAAAAAATTATTTTCTTATGTTACCTATGGTTGGCACAAGTTAGAGTGTAGATAGATGAATAGACTAAGTATGGCTCAAGATATACAGAAATATCCCAGGAACGAGCCCCCAGTGTGGCGAGAGGTTTTATTTGGCTGTAGGATCAGTATAGTACTGAAAATTACAGAAATAGAATTTCTGCAGAAAATGGTGAAGTCCCAGTGTCTGAGAGAACTACTGGTATCACAAATTAGTTACGGCTGTGAATGTTCTGATCTCGAAACAATAGTAGAGAGGAGACCGACATAAAGTGCCACCTCCGCTATGTAACTAACTGTGATATAAAAAAAAACAAGGAAACAGATTTTGCTTAACAATGATAAAATTGACAAGTCTTCAAATACAATTTCCTAAGTATTTATTTAGTATATACACTATCTACTCTTGTGCTGAAGGGTGAATGTTGAAAAAAATGAAATGTAATGAATTTGTAAGTTTACATATGATTTACATATATATATATATATATATATATATATANATATATATATATATATATATATATATATAATATATATATATATATATATATATATATATATATATATATATATATATATATATATATATATATATATATATATATATATATATATAAATATATAATATATATATATATATATATATATATATATATATATATATATATATATATATATATATATATATATATATATATATATATATATATATATATATATATATATATATATATATATTTATATATATTTATATGTAAATAAATATTACAACAAGTTTTCCAATTATAGGAACAAAAATTATATCAGCTGTGCTGTTAATTAAGGATATAACACTTATCAGCTATGTTGTTATTTTTGTCTCTTGCTATGCTAATTTCACTTTCTCCTCACTGACAGTTTCTATGCTCACAATGCCGACAGAAATGGTACTAATGTATACTCATTTCTCTTAAGTCTGTTCTGCTTTGTTTGGTTCACACACTCCTGCTGAGGCTCGTTACTTTAGCCCACCCAAGACTGAGGGGGACCAAAGATGTAGAGTCTGGTCAACCTCTATGCTCCTGCGGAGTTCCAGGCAGCGGGATTGACTCGAACATACGACCTCAGGTTTTTAGGACACAAATAAACCTGTAACAAAGCAAAAATAGGGGCTAATTTCTGTCCTCAAGCCCACCTATTTCTAGTGTGAGTGAAATGAGCGTGTCTCAGATGTATGCATGTAGGATGAATGACAACATGGCTCAGTATGATTTAGCAATAGCGAGACAAGACAGGTGTCTACTTGCAAAACATTCTTTCTGATAAACTAATGCATGGATACATTCAATAATATAGATTCAATACATGAATACATTTACTACATTAATACATTCCATAATATAAATCAATACATGAATAAATCCAATAATATGTACACCTAGGTGTGATACAACAATGTCCTTCCCCCTATACTATATCACGCCCTCTCTGACAATAGCTGGTAACATATATCCTAACAATATTGTTATGTTCTTATGATAGGAGTATATGAGACGAGGACTGTTTGGTGATATATCAGGTTGGAGTTATAGGAGACAATAGATTGGAGTTAGATGCGACAATAGAATGAGTCCTGACAAGGACTGTTTTGGTTATATTGCAGTTGGAGTTAGATGAGACAATAGATTGAGTCCTAACAAGGACTGTTTTGGTTATATTGCAGTTGGTCTTATCTGAGACAATAGATTGAGTTATATGAGACAATAGATTGAGTTAGATGCGACAATAGATTGAGTCCTGACAAGGACTGTTTTGGTTATATTGCAGTTTGGAGTTATCAGAGACAATAGACTGAAGTTATAGACTGACAATAGATTGAGTCCTAACAAGGACTGTTATGGTTATATTTGCAGTGTGGAATTATCAGAGACAATAGACTGAATATAGGAGACAATAGATTGAAGTATGAGTCCTATTAGTCTTCGTCTATTCACTTAATTCCCCCAAGATACAATCAGTAACCTGATAGGTAGTATAATGACACACAACAAATACCAACGGTTATCGTAAATATATTTACCCTCCTAAGATTTTAAACTGGCCAGGTTTTGACGCGACTTAGTGAAGTAGGTTGCAGGTCGATGCCCTCAGGTAAGTTATAAATCAAAGTGACAGCTTCTTCCCCTTCAGTCAGTCGGTATCTCTGGCGTCAAGTTCGGGATTGCGTGGTTAGCATAAAATCCGCCTGATTATATAGTCAGGTAAATACTTGAGGAAAGCTTTCGGTTGGTTCCTGGCGGAGCAAAATGATTGGTTTCCTCCGGTTTTGTACCTGGTCTCATACAGCCTAATTTTATTCAGTTTTTAGCCGCCATCTTGCGTGAACTGCGTGAACAGTATAATTTATTCTGTCTCAGAGACTGGTGAACGGTGCAAGTTGATTGGTTGAAGCAAATCTGTATCTCGACATAGTGATTAACAAAGTAGTGGGTTACACTTTTTTTCACGACAGTGATAACCCTCAGCTGTGTTTTATCAGCTGTTCCTTCCAACATATTTTTTCTCTTCTGCATGTTGTAGGAGCCCCTCTTCGCCCAATTTGAGGTAACGCTATAGGGAGCATCTCTGTTTTGTGTGATTGGCAATTTCGTCCTCCCAGGATGCTGATATTATGCCTATTGCTTTCATATCTCTGTTGCACACATCTTTGAAACTCAGTTGTGGTCGCCGGTCTTTTGTCATCTGCTAGTTGTTCTTAGAGCATCTCTTTGAGGGTGTGGCGATTTTCATTGCGGCGCTATTTGCGCTGTCTAAGCAGGATATACATTTTGTGAGGTCCAGTGTTTGAGAGCACTAAGATATTCGTGACTCTGTCCTTCAATGAAATACCAAAGATGTAGCTTAGACACTGTAGGTGGAAGGAATTGAGCCTTTTTGTTGATCTTCCAGCACGGAATCAACTTTACTACTCTGGATATAAACGCTCAGCTAATTTATGTTGTCGCACAAAGATGACTCCGATGAAAACCTTACCGATAATACTAAGTAGAGAGATGCTTCTAGTAGGTTTTGCTAACGTTGCAACATCACTGTCTTTGTATTGAGTCTTATTGCCTTATTTTTGCCTGGTGCAGGATGCTTTATTAGCAGTATAAGTTTGACCCTAATCCACATGCACCTGTTGATGACAGCGGAAAATGACGGAATAGCAACAAGTTATCTGGGCCTGCCCATCTTGAAGCGGGCTGTAGCTATCACATAATCTCTCCCACTGGGTGAAGTAGCCCCTGCGTCATGTCCTACTGTTGTTTTATGCCTTGTGTAATGCAGATAGTTGGTAATCTGACTATATATAACCTAACTGGTATGCTATGCGGCTCCTGTGAGAATAATGTACCATATCCTGGCGCGGCAAGCAGCTTTGGGGTAGAATGAGTTAAATACTCTAGTGACCTGGCTGAGGTCAACTTTTCATAGGAATATGGATAGTCTGTTTTACTTTGCCAGTTTTGTATTATAATACTCTTTTTTTTTTTTTTTTTTACATTTCATGTGCTTACAAATATTTCTATTGTTTAACATGTAATACGTCAACAGAAATTATGCAATTCACAAAATGAGCGTGAAAAAAAATTTAAAGTTGTCTGTGAGTTCTACAAAAGCAGAAATGACATTCCATTTAATGAACAACATTGTAACAGAAAAAAACAAACTCTTTCATCTTTGAAAAACTGAAAGGATATGGCCGAGGCAGACTCCAGAGAAGCTCTTTTGCTTTTAGGAGACGCATTTAAAGAAAATGTAATTTTTTTTTTCTAGTTTTTAAAACATAATTATTTGAACTAAGTAAGCTAATAATTATTTATAAATAAAAAAATAACAATATCTAAACATTTTATTTAATATTAAGAGTATATTTTAAAAAAAAACAAAGATTGATTTACAACACAATTCTCTTTATGGTTTTATGACATTCGGGTTCGCTTTATCTTCTCATTCTTCTTCTTCTTTGATCCTTAGCCGCCGACCGTCAAAGCAGTCCGTGGCCATCACGCCTGGTGGCGTCTTGTAGGGCAACAACAAATCGATTCCACTTTGTTCGGTCGGCGGCCATCCTTCGTACAGTGCCCCAACTCTGGTTCATTCTTTGCATCTCGGCTTCCACAGTTCTCCGCCAGGTTGTTTTTGATCGGCCTCTCTTTCTCTTTCCTTCGGGAGCCCATAGCATAGCTGTTCTTGTAATGGTATTAGGGTCCCTTCTGAGGACGTGGCAAACCCAACTCCAGCGTCTGCCAACTATGATGGTGTGCATGTCCTCCTGGTTACTCCGAATAATTATTTCTTAGTTGCTGATGGTATTCTGCAAAAAGATTAGGAGAATTTTCCTTTAGGCAGATTGTGTGGAAGGAGGACAGTTTCGACATTTCCTTCTCTGTTATTCTCCAGCACTCCGCACCATAGAGAAGCACAGACAGTATACAGACAGTCTTAATTTGGTGTTTGTGCTATACTGGGAAGACCTCCAAATGTTGCTGAGACCAGCAAAGGCTGTTCTCGCTTTATTCATTCTATTGTTAATGTCCTTGCTTGTTTCGCCGTTTGGTGTTATTATGCATCCTAGGTAAGTAAATGTGTCTGCCTGTTCTAGCTTCTGGTTCCTTATTGTTATTGGCTCAGGATTGCCCACATTGAGTGTCATGACCTCTGTCTTCTTCAGATTGATGTTCAGACCAACCTGCTGGCTATACTTATTCAGTCTCTCGGTTTTTTTCTTGGATGTGTTGATGTGAACGTGCGAGTAGTTCAATGTTATTTGCATATTCCAGGTCTTCCAGTGTAGAAAACGTTGTCCATCTAATTCCTCTTGGACTGCCCTCTGTTGTCTGGCGCATCACCCAATCTATGGCTGTCAAAAATAATGTTGTTGATAAGGGGCATCCCAGTCGTACTCCTGTTTTCACTTCGAAAGTTAGATTTCTCAATCCAACACTGCATGTGAAGTCAGAATAGAGTCTTTTATTTTATAAAGGAAACAATGCAGCTGGGAATTCCATAAGCCCTCAGTATTTCCATAGGCTGTCCCTGAGTATGCTGTCAAAAGCCTTTTCAAAATCAACAACGTTAATGTATAGCTGTTTCTGCCATTCTGAGCGCTGCTCTATGATGTTCCTGAGGGTGAATATATAATCTTCACATCTTCTGTTCTTTCTAAAACCCGCTTGTTCTTTCCTCAGTTTATGGTCAACTGCTTTTGAAATTCTCTGGGATTATCCTGCCTAGTATTTTACTGGGAACTGAGAGTAATTCCTCTCCAGTTGTTGCAGTCTGCAAGGTCGCCCTTCTTGGGCAATTTGACAATTATTCCTTTACTCCACTCTGTTGGTGTTGTCTCAGTTTCCCAGACTTGTGCAAATAGTGGTTCTAATAGTTCTGTTGCTAGTTCAGGATCTGTTTTGAATAGCTCAGCATTTAGATTGTCGTGACCAGGCGCTTTTCCATTTTTTAGCCCTTTGATAGCTGTGATGATTTCTTCTTTTCGTGGAATGTCTGTATTTACGTCTAAATTACTTTCAGCCTCAGGAACATTCAACTGTGTCTCTGGTGGTTCATTGTTCAAGTTTCTCTGAAATTCCCTGCCCATCTTGTTTCCTGCCCCTGTGCTGTGGTGATGAGATTTCCTTGCTTGTCTCTTACTACTGTTCGCTAAAATATTTCCTTAACCTATTTATGCAAACTAATTTGCGAAGATAATTTCGCAGGTGCATAGCATGAGAACTCAAAATGTAGCTGGTAAATGGAAAAGAATTCTTTCGTTGTTAAAGAAACTAGTTTTAGAATTCACTTGGTGATCAGCATACTGAAGTAACAAGACGCACTTCTTAGTCTCGTAAAATAAAACTTTGCATAGGGAAACTTTATTTTAATCAAACAAAGTGTACTCAAGTATTACCTACAGACTGTAAATTCATGTGCGGGTATGTATTCGCTTTTCCAGTATACAGGAAATTAGCTCAAACATATAAAGATTTGAAATATCTTACTATCACGATGAAAGTCTAAGTGTTTTACTGTATTATGTATGTATGTATCTTAAATTATTACAAAAGTTCATTTATTTTCACAAATGCATTTTAAAGGGATCTTACTTTTCAATGTTTGTAACATTAATGTATGAGCATATTATTATGAATTTTGGAAGGAATGAACGGTGAAAGGACAGAAGGAGTGACCACGAGTAGCAGACAAAATAAACCCCAATTTTGATAGCGGACCCTCATGTGACCTTTCCTCGGCTGACCGGGACGGGAGCAAAACGGCGTTCTTGTTATTGTGTATGTACGCGGCCTGGCCAGCTGAATTCATTCAAAGCAGACAGGAATGTTTAACAATGGACTTACCTAGTTTAGGAACGAGACGGAAAGACGCATGCATGAACAACAACAGGCCTACGCTGAGGACACTGCTTAAATTGTTGCGGTAGTAATCTGCGTGTTGCAGCAGAAGAGTATTTACACATGTATTTCTGTTTTGTCCAACATATATGCAGTGCAACCTGCCAAGTCTTGCCTCTTGTTGCCGAAAAGAAGTTACCTAGCCCTCCTGTGGCCATATAAGTCCTTGCTCACCAGTCACCATAATTCCCTTCCATTATTTCAAGATTTTCAACTCCAAACATAAACATCACCACTACCATACTCCACCCATTATAACCCTCCATCCCACCTTTGGAAGCAAATTCGTTATCTGTGGATATCTCCTCATCAATTGTGGATACGTTACACCAATCTTGGATTTATAAAATCGTGTTCAGATTCTGTGCCCTTTTGTGGATACCTTATTCTAGCACTGAAGTTAACTTCAAAGCATTGGATTACGTTATTTTTCCAGGAGAACACCAGGATATAAGTTGTTTCCAACATTCACAATAAAGGAACAAAGAAACAAACATTCATTTTCACACAAACAGTATTACACATATTTCCAGCAAAGCCTAGGATGTTATCAGGCCTGCCGGGAACTTTACTAACACAATTCATTCATCATTATTTTCACTATTTGTGTAATATTTTTTTCTTCTTGAAAATCATCAAATTGTTGTGAGTTTGCTTTCTCGTGATAAATATTTTGCAGTAACATTTTTATTGATTTATTTACATTTCTAAATTGAAATAAATTGAGTTAGGCTTGATAGGATTGTTTGTTCTGTTCAGACTACCAAATCCTCAATCTAACTTTACTTCTTTACCCTACTATTGGTGAGTGACACATTGTGTGCAAAAGAGTACTATTGTCGCCAGAGAAACAAAGAAGAGCTGTGTGTGTGTGGTTTTCTTAGTGAAGAACTCACTGACTCAGCCTGTGCCTTCTGTCCATCTCTCTTGCGCATCACTATCACACGTCCGGGTGCACTATTGTCCCTCACCTCTCTGCAGGTGTCCAGCTTTGCCTACTATTAATTAAATTTTCATGCGACAATAATTAGGAATCTCGTCCCGGGATCTGAATTTCTTGATTCTTATTTCACAGTGGCTAAGATTGGCCGAGGGCCAGATTATGGTAAAGGGTAACACTAGAGGGCCAGACCTATAAAATCCTTAAAAAATAACGTTCTGAGATTTATTTTTACATATATAATGAGCCACGTACATAAAGCAACGGCAAACTACTGTACTGCACATCTGCCAAGACATGTATACCAGTTTTCGAACTGAAATTACTGTTAAAAAATATATAATGAATCTGTTGTTTTAATTTGTTTTGTAATTTGTAATATGACAAGTAATTATTTATTTCAAACATCCATTTGTGTGTTATTTCATTGTGAAGAGTGTGGCCTTCAATCAACAATAAGAGGCCGGCCAAAACGGGTTGGCGGGCCGATCAAAACTGGTTGGCGGGCCGAATATGGCCCGCGGGCCGTAGTTTGGCCACCGCTGCCCTAGACAACGACACTTCTGGTAGTATCTGAACAGAACAATTATAATTTTACAGTAACAGATCGTTGCCGTCATTAATTTAATTCATAGTTAATTAATTACGTTAAGTGGTACATTTAACAGGTAGTGGTTTGTGTATGTGTGCGAGATATTGAAGGGAATTATTTCATTGAGTATTGCTCAAGTGATGAGACCTTAATTCCGCAGAAATAAGAGATTGTCAACATTTCAATTATACTAAACTTCCATTAATGAGTTACATTACTTCATAGAATTAATAGTACTAACTGGGCCTTAGTAAATTAATTATCAGTTAGTTGTATAGGTTTGTTGTATTACAATAGTTCATAGAAATATTAGTAATACCCAGAAACTAGTGTAACATACTGCGAGAGTGTAACAACCTCCACAGCAATATAGAAAATGACCGATTTACTAAAACTAAGGATGGGTCTCTTGAAATACACTAAAGAGGTTGGAATGAGTGAAGTAGAAGGTAATTCATTTATAGAGGCCGAAATAGAAAAACAAAGAGAAGCAACGGAAAGGGAAAGGATACGGACTCATGAGTTCCGGCTCAGAGAACTAGAAGTTAAAAATCGCCGAGTAGAAACTAGCTCAAGCCGCCCCGCTTCTCCCATTACGCTTCATCACCTGACAACACCTCTGCTGGTCTAGCACCCAACTCACCGGCAATTACTTTCCCAGTGGAAATATTTTGCGAGCGAAATGAACAAATTGATCTATTCTTGGATAGATACGAGCGAACTGCTTCGTCGTATGGCCTGCCAAAAAGCATGTGGAATCTTAAACTTTCTCGAGGATTACGAGGGACGGCTTACAAAGTTTTTACTAAATTAACACAGGCAGAACAGAACGATTACGATGCTCTCAAGCAAACACTGTTACGTCGTTGTCAGCTTACAGCCGACCATTACCGAACGCTTTTTCGCCGATCTCACAAAGAAGGAGGAGAAACATTTGGCCAATTTGCTGCTAGGATTGAATCATATCTCGAGAAGTGGCGCGATTTGGGGAAATGTCCTAAGACATACGAAGGATTATATGAACTCTTTGTTACGTGCAGTCTTTGATATCTTACAATATTATACATTGGTATACTTGTTATGTTCGCAAATATTTTGTAAACAAAATAGTGCTTAAGGAAAAGTCATTATTGAAAAAAAGAGACGTTATCAACTGGTGGACCAGCTTTCTGGGTTTGACCTCGCAGAAGTTAAGAAGTCAACTGATTACCGATACCAGACCGTTTCCTGTGGCTGATACGACACACTTGCAGTATTGGTTTGCTCTTTGTCAACACTTCGTCACGTGACCTGTCAAGTGAATGCAGTATGTAGGTCAACGTTGTTGACATTTTTACATTAGACATTACAGAGTTTCACAGAACAGTTGGATCAATTCTTGTCAATATTAACAGGAAGACAGTATTTGTGAACTAAGAAGTCCTATTTTCATCGATGGATCTTCTTGTTTTCCATATATGAACTTTAATATTTAAGGCCAGAATGTTTAATTGAATAAAGTGGCAGTTTGTTTATTTTCATAAAAATAACTTTGCCATTACTGTAAAACTGAGCCTATTTTGCAACACATACTATCATACACATAATTTATATATATTTATGTTTACATGTTATTTGTTTGTATAGTATGTTAGTTTCTATGTCAGCGGGTTGTGTTTAAGGTTGGGCGGAGTCCTCACAACAGAATATCCCACGTCATAGAGGGTCCGTTGTGGGCGTTTTCTATAGGTGCAATTTTCTTGATTGAAAATTTGCTTGCAACAACTGTTGCTTTTGTGTTAGCTGTGAAGTCTGTAATTATTGTTATTTTTGTAATATTTCTTTGTTCTTTAGTTTTGTTTTGAGTTGTTTGTAATTTGTTGGTCTACCCTTTTCTATCTTTCAGTTCTATTCACAATTTATATTCATATACTGTGACGTCATTTGTGTTGTTATTCTTTGCAGATTCAGTGATTATTTTCATTGATTTCCCTATTTGATTTATTTTGATTTCTGCAAACGTTCTTGTATTGTCAGTCCTATTTGTACTTTATGTATTCTGTTGGTTGACATATGTTTTATATAGGTATATTTCATAAGACACTATTGCCTGTGCACTGCACTTGGATTATGGTATAAACCAGTACCTGATTATTATTACTGTCATACAAGACCTTATTAAGGCTTGGGACCCACAGATATTGGGATAGTATACTGATTAATCAAGTCATTAAGAACTTGTGGTATTATTATTATTTCAGGTGATTAGTATTATTGTTAGACACCATGTCTACATTAGAATACTTCATTATACAAGGGAAAGCCCTTGATAAGACTGGTCAACAATTAGAACAATGGACAGTTGCTCAATATGACAAAGCATTAGCTGCAGAAGAGAGAAGAGCTATGGCAGAAGAGAAAAGATTAGAAAGAGAAGCTGAGGCTGCTGCTGAACAAAAGAAATTGCAGATGCAGGTAGAGCAAAGGAGATTTGAAGCTGAACAAAAAAAAATTAGAAAGAGAAGCTGCTGCTGAACAAAAAAGATTAGACAGTGAAGCTGAACAAAAAAGATTAGACAGGGAAGCTGAACAAAAAAGATTAGACAGTGAAGCTGAACAAAAAAGATTAGACAGGGAAGCTGAACAAAAAAGATTAGACAGAGAGGCTGAAGAAAAAAAAAACAATAAGAGAACATGAATTTGAGTTGGAGAAATTGAGATTGACAAGTATGAGTAATGTTAATCAGGCATCTAGTGGTAATGGTAAACCTTCTACTTACAAGGTTAAGGTTCCACCGTTCAATCAGTCCAGTGACGATATTACATTCTGGCTGGATAGATTTGAACGTTCTTGTCGTACACATAATGTGGATAAATCACAATACGCTAATCAATTAGCAGAAAACTTGAAAGGTGAATCTTTGACTAGATTATGCCTTGTAGGAGAAGCAGATAAGGATAATTATGATGTCATTAGGGCGGCTTTGATAAAAAAATATCAGCTAAGTGAGGAAGGCTATCGCCTTTTATTTAAAACGATGGTGCCTGAGACGGGTGTAGAATTCTCAGAATTCACTGCAAAGGCACGTCTCACAGCTGATCGTTGGATTGAGCTTTCCAAAACAGAAAAAACGTATGAAGGACTTATGGATTTGTTGCTCAGAGATAAGATTATGTCATGTGTTAACAAACCCTTCCTTGAATTTATACATGAGCGTAAACCCAAATCTCTAAAAGAAATGGAAGAATATTGTTCCCAATATGTCACTGCACACCCCGACGTGACTTTTGGCAACACTAAGATTAAGGAGAGTATGCCAGTTGCTTCAGCAACACCATACAATCCCAATTATTCACACAGATTTCAGGGACCTCAAAACAGATTTGATAAAAAAGGTAACCATAATAGTTATCAAAACCAAGGTAACCAATCATTTCAGGGTTCTTCTTCAAAGAACTGGAGACGAGCTGATAGCTCTCGACACAGGGGTGGTCATAATTATAGGAATTTCCGTAGAGGAAGTAATTATAGAAACTATCAGGGTTATCCGTCTTGGAGTCAACAAGATCATAATTACAGAGATACTCATTATAATGAATATGATAATGGTAACCAAGGGAACTATGACTCAAACCCAAATAGGGGTTACAATAGAGGTAACAATAACTACAGAGGTGATAATAACCGAGGTAGATCTCAAAACAAAAGACATAAACCACATTTTCAGGCAAACTCTGCACAACAACAAGAGTCCCATGAAGCCTATAAACAGAGTAAAGATAATAATGATGCTAGTAATATGGCATGTGCCGCTTTTGATTTTGGGAGAGCATCTCAGTGCCCCCAATGCAAAACGTTATTTGAGCCAACCACAGTGTCTACTTTAAGCTGTGGCCATCCTCTTCCTGCTCTTCCGGCATCAGTCGCGCATGATGGAAGAGGTTCTCTTGTCTTACATAAGGGTTTAGTGAATAACAATCCAGTCTCTGTGCTATTTGATTCTGGATGCACCACAATTGGTGTTAGGCAGTCACTCGTAGATCCTTCCCGTGCCACTGGACAAGTAGTCAAATGTGTAACATTTGGCGGCACATTAGAGAAATACTCTACTGCTATCATTAGGATTGCTACTCCTTTCTTTACAGGAGATGTACACGCATGTCTTCTCCCGAATCCGATCGCTGACCTCATCATCGGTCGCATTCATGGAGTCAGAGAATGCACTCCGCAACAAATTTCCGCGTGGGAAAGGCAAAACATGCAGCTTGCTAACGCTGTAGTCACTAGAGCTCAGGCTCTTAATATGCCTCAAACTTCATCTACTGAAGATAATGAAGTGCATAACCAAGATAATCCCTTGGTAATTTCTCGTGACTCGTTTATAAAACAGCAAGAAGATGATTCCACTCTGAAGAAATTCTTCATTCTTGCAACTAAAAGTGATCCGAATAAAGACACAAGTCGTAAATCGTGGATTACAAAGAAGAATGGCGTACTTGTACGTATGGTTCAAGACTCCATTACGTCAAGTCATTCTCAAATCCTGGTTCCCAAGAATTTGAGAGTTAAAATTTTGCAGCACGCTCACGACTCTCAGTGTGCTGGACACATGGGTTTTTCCCGTACTAAGTCAAGAGTCCTTGCGGCTTTCTTTTGGCCATTGGTAAACAAGGACATACGGATTTATTGTCGATCTTGTAAAGTATGTCAGGAAGTTAAATCCAAAGGTCCACGGCATGCTGCACCCATTCAGGCGGCGGACATTCCTATTCGGCCGTTCCAAAAAAATGGCCATAGACATTATTGGTCCATTTAAGATCAAGTCTGCCAGAGGACATCAGTTTATCTTGACGTGTGTTGATATGTGCACGCGTTGGCCAGAGGCTATTCCTCTGAAGAGCATTACTACTGCTGATATTGCAGATGCTCTTTGGCTTATATTTTCTCGTCTGGGGTTCCCCGGAGAGATATTGTCAGACCATGGCACCCAACTAATATCAGATACCATGTCTCAAGTAATGTCTACTCTGCAGATAGATAGATCTTTAAGTAGTATCTACCATCCAATGTCTAATGGTATGGTCGAACGCCTTAATAGAACACTTAAAAACTTACTGGGGAAGATAACTGAGGATCATCCTCAAGACTGGGACAGAGTTTTACCTGCGGCCCTCTTCGCTTACAGAGAGGTACCCAATGAACATACGGGATTTTCTCCCTTTGAACTCGTCTTTGGCGCGCGTCCGCGTGGCCCTATGTCGTTGCTTCACGATCTCATAACATCTGACAATATTGACGATGACACAAAGTCATCCTACGAATATGTCATCGCGTTGAGACAAAAAAATTATCGAAGCATGCAAATTAGCAACTTCTTCTTCTGAATTTGCGAAACAGAAGGCAAGGCAATTTGCCAATAAGAAGAGATGCTTACGACAACTTTGTCCTGGTGACAAAGCATTTGTATTACTACCTTGTAGGGAAAACAGATTACTTATTTCTTGGAAAGGTCCGTACGATATAATATCGAAAATTTCCGATGTCGACTATATTGTCGATATTGATGGGAAGCATAAAACCTTCCACATCAATATGCTTACTGAATTCCATGAACGTCCGGATTATTTGCAACCCATTTTCCAAGCAACGGACAATTCTCCAGTACAACATGGTCATTACTCATCACTGTCCGTGATACAGGATGAGGAAACAAGTTTTTCAGATGTAAATCTCCCCCTTCCAATGATCCCACTTCATTCTAGTGAATCATGGAAGAACGTTACTGTCTCTCCTGATTTGTCTCTAGGAGAACAGCGACAAGTTTCAACTATGTTGCAAACATTTCAGGATGTACTCACTGACATCCCTGGACAAACGAATGTCATTCAACATGACATTGTTCTAACTGACCATACTCCTATTAGGGTTAGACCTTATCCTATACCTATACATTTTCAAGCACAGGTCGAGAAAGAGTTGGATGAGATGATAGATTTGAAAATAATCGAACCATCCACCTCTGCATATTCTTCGCCGATGGTTATTGTGCGTAAAAAAGACAATAACATACGTCTTTGCGTTGACTATCGAAAATTGAATCAAGTAACGAAGTTCGATGCCGAACCTATGCCTTTACTGGAAGAGCTACTTACTCGACTCTCCAAATCTCATTTTTTCACTAAACTTGATTTGTCTAAAGGATATTGGCAAGTTCCTTTATCTGAACGCGCCAAACCTCTCACGGCTTTTTCAACACCTAGAGGTTTGTTCCAATGGAATTTTATGCCTTTCGGTCTTATGAACGCACCAGCTACGTTCGTACGCATGATGCGCCGAATCCTATCTTATCGGTCAGATGTCATTGCATATCTAGACGACATCTGTCTTTTCAGCGATACTTGGGAAGATCACTATTCAGGGTTAGATGAATTGCTGTCTACTTTGCGCGAGCACAACCTGACAGTGAAACCCTCTAAAGCCTATATTGGTTTTAGCGAAATTTCTTTCCTAGGCCACCGAGTTGGTCATGGTTTCCTAAAGACAGAGGACCATAATACTAGTAAGATACTTAACATCTCGATCCCTAAGACTAAAAAACAGGTGAGAAGTCTGTTAGGTCTTATTCAATTTTATGGCAGATTCATTCAGAATCTATCCTCTATCATGGCACCTCTTTCAACACTTCTAAAGAAAGGTTCGCCTAATGTGGTCCACTGGTCTCAGGAATGCCAATGCTCTCTGGATAAGATTAAAACATTGTTTTCAACACCACCTATTTTAGTGCTACCTACTAAAGATAAGACATTCGTTCTTCGTAGTGACGCTTCATCCACTGGGATTGGAGCGGCACTAATGCAAGAGTACTCTGGAACTCTGCATCCCGTAATGTATATTTCCAGAAAACTTAATGCGGCAGAAAGGAATTATTCGGTTTTAGACCGTGAGCTATTAGCTATGGTTTGGTCGATTCTCAAACTACAGAGATTCCTTCTGGGCGCACATTTCATAGTAGAAACCGACCAAAAAGCTCTTACTGCTATACAGAGTAAGAATTTGAAGAGCTCGAGGTCTACTCGATATGCAATTGCTCTTCAACCTTTTCATTTCTCTGTGCGAGCTATTCGTGGATCAGATAATGTGATGGCAGACATTCTGTCAAGATGCCCACATGATTCCACATAACTATTAGGGCTTAGACTTCTTGATATGTCTAGTTCTATAGTAGTTCCTTTTCTATATCATGATAGATACACATTTGTAATTTAATAATATAATGATTGTATCACTACATAGCGGTTCATTGATGTTTATTCACCGCTGTGCTTTGATGATTTTTTCTTCATAAATCATAAATTTAAGATATCTAATACGAAATGATGATATGAATTTTTTAGGCATTGTGTAATTGCCAGAATTGTATTATACTTTGATGACACCTTCCTGGAAAAATATACTTGTAGAGAAATAATTTCTCTCAGTTTATGAGACACATTCTCACCAGTCGCTCCATAAGTCGACTTAGCCTCATATTAGGCGTTATAGGTATTCCTGATATTTTCATCTGCGCATTATTCATGCGTTGTGAGCCTATTGTACGTTGCTCCTAGATGTATTTCAAAAAAAAAAAAAAGTTCCATTTTTTTTTTTCCCGGGAGGTGTGGTAAGACTGTTACGTGCAGTCTTTGATATCTTACAATATTATACATTGGTATACTTGTTATGTTCGCAAATATTTTGTAAACAAAATAGTGCTTAAGGAAAAGTCATTATTGAGTTACTTCCCTTGAAAGTTGTGTCGTCTCTTCGATCGAACTCCGCGGATGAATCCATTTTACTGCGATTTATTCGTTGTTTGGGTAGTAATAGATTGTTCTTGCTTCAGAATATCTATGGCCTGAATTTATGTGTATTGTTTGTCTGAGTAGGACGAGTTTGTCTTATATCTGTATATCTTTACATATCTAAGTCGAACTATATGTTCTGTTGTCTCTAGAGAGGTCAAAGGCTATTCGGCGGATGTGCCGCTAGAGGGTGGTGGTGTGATTTGGCTTCGTCCTGATGGGGACTGTGTTTTTTTTCCTATGTCGGCTTGTCGCCGGGAAAAAGTGATCTCAGTATTTGTGGGGAAAGTGATAGTCGTCTAGACCTATCGTGTATGCTTTACCCCAGTGTTTATTCGTATTGCCAAGGAATGGCAGAATCATATTTCTGATACCAAGGTAATCAAAGATACTCTTATGAACTCTCGTACGAAGCCACCATTTTCGATAGGTACGATTTGCATGTCTAAGAGAATATATTTGACTCGATGAAAACGACTTCGATTCCTAGCAGCACTATATCCTGTAGAATGCAGTCAATTGTTCATGATCAAATCTACAGAGCAATGAAAGTTTAATGAATGACTAACTTTAGGACAGATTCATTATCTGTATCCAAACGTGAGTGACAGCTCACGAGTGAAGCCATCTTGGAACCAAACATGTAGTGACTTTCAAGAAGAGAAAAGGGATGCCCGTATTATCGCTTGATTAGTCCAGAGATCACTGCTACACATGAGAACCCTTTATTAGCGGTTCAATATTATTATATGGAAAAAATATGTGCTGAACATTATGTTAAAGAATCGTCGCTAGACGAGATTAGGTCTAGAAGCCATCTGAAATATTATTTATAAGCTGACGTGCTCAGTCAGTGAAGTCAGATGATATATATGTATGGGCGATACTGAGTGCTTGGCTACTGACAGTCCATTATACTATTATGCTGCATGAGTGCCCATGTAACATTGCAAGACCATTTATCCACTGTACCATGATGTATTATGCCAACCTGTGATTTGTCACTATCTGTGCTGTCGAGTGTATACGTCCAATTAAACTGTAGAAAGGTACACAGTCGTTGGTGTCGATGACTTCCAGCCATACATGAGTGTGAGAAAAGAACATTTGTCAACACCACGAACCCTTATTGTCATTCGCACATTATACACTCAATCCATGTCTACACACCACTGCGTAGGTCAAGTTGACATTCCATACACTACAGTGGAGCAGACAACACCATAGAGATCTTATCAACTGATGATGATGATGTCTGTCTTCCAAGAAAAAGAGACGTTATCACTCTTCCTGATAGAACAAATCAAGGAAACAATGTCACCAGAGATGAGAAGGTTCCTAGCGGGGCACGGCGCAGACCGACTCGAACCAATCCTTACGTTAGCAGAAAGGTTTCAAAATGCTATAGCAGAGACTCAAACCTTCAAACGGAAACCTGCTGAACTTCAACCTAAACCAATCACACAGCCCACCCAAAATCAGCGATCACAGGTAAACGCTCCAACGCAGGAAACACGCAGAGGCCGGTCAACTAACGCCAACACGAAAACTGCACAGGAAAACCCCCCTCACTTTATGAGGAGGGAGAGGAAAAATTGTCATCATTGTAAACTGACATCGCACAACACAAAAGATTGTAGAAATCGGCCCAGCCCGCATTTGGCTGCGTGTTTACAAATAGAAGCACAGGAACAGCGTCAGGTCAAAACAAAATGGCGTAAACCAGAACAGAATTCCGTAACGGATCAGTGTAGCGAAAGGGTTTTGATGTTATTCTTATTATATAATTTATAATTGTAGTAAAGAATAAGGTTATCCTGGACAAAAAGATGTATCAGATGATACCAGGATAATTCCAGGTACGAGACTGGTCTTACAAGAAATACCCCCTTTTTCCGAAAAAGAATAAGGGTGTATCGACATCAAAGGTTAGGATCAGCTGTTTAAACCTCCAGGAGTGATGAGAGTGAATGTCATGAATGTCTATTTGCTCCCTTTCAAGATCCGCCTATGATATTATGTATTATTATTTGATTATGTTGGCTAATTTTTCTAGGGGTATTAATCATTTTCTATCTCTACAACTATAATATGTATCCAACAAAACTTGTAACTCAATGTAAATAATTTCAGAAATTCTGCTGGTACATATTTACAATTTATTAAACCTGTACCGGTTCTCTTTTCGGTTAGGTAATTTAAAGAAATTCAAAGGTATTTACAGCATAAAATAAATAAACATAGAAACTTTAATTACCAAACAGAATCCTGTCTTGAAAGTTCTATTTTTCTCTACACTGATTAATTATTATAATACATTATATTGTGTCACTGCGTTGAACTGTGAAGATAGGAATATATTCATTCTATCCACAAGGATTCATCATACACTGTACTTGTATCTTTTATTATTCTTATATTGGTGTTAGAGTCTGAATAGACTGACCAGTGGAATTTCTATTCCACTTATCTTATTGGGGTGAGATGCATCCAACTCCAGCCAGGATCACTCAATGTCTGGATCTCCAGGCTGGGAAAACAGGGTAACCAGTTCTATGAACTTCAAGAACTATCGCACCACAGAGTCCCACCGAAGTGGATGTCTCGTACAATCTTGGTAGTTGCAGGATAAAACCTGGAATACAAATAATCACAACCTCTGTATGGTCCAGCACTATTCTGTCCTTACCTACAATGGACGTAACAAACAGTGTCAGACATTGTGCTAACATATGCACAGGACAATTTACCTCACTACCAATCACAGCCAGTTCACTGTGACTACAATTTCCTTATAAATCCTAAGTTAGATTCAGTTGTCCATGATCTGCTTCCATACAATGATTTGGTATAGTATAAAAGTACTACGTAATATCTTGATCGATTCATTACAACAATTCCTGTCAATCCTTCCTTAGGTTCCTGATAAATGTCATTTCTTTAAGAAAACCTCATTCAAATATATTATTAAACTTACAGCCGTATTTGTGCCATCATTCTCAATTATTCTACACATTTTACAATGCTGGTTTTCGTCTCTAAAAGTCAACACATGCCTGCGTTTCAACCGGCAGCACACTCGTTCTGTAACACATGCCATGCATTTCCTAACACACCATTGGATTAAAACACAGCAAAAACACATAAATATATACATATATATATTCTTTCTTACCCTCAGGCAATACCCACAAGCTGTAACAGGCTGTCAATAGGCATCTAGGTCTGCTAGGCAGATGCAGCGGCAAAGCATAATGGCATTAACACTTTTTACCGCTCTTCGTCTGTTCAGCTCGGTTTTGAAAAAGTTGTGGCCTCAATTCAGCCAAGTTCAAGGACTTATATAGTACCGCGTCGTCCCTCTCGGATGGCATGGGGTTAAAGCGGTGTTAGGAATCTAAAATTGGGGCGTATTTTTGCCTTCAGTTCAATTAGCAAAATTTTAAATATTCAGCATCTTTCTTAATTCTGGACCAATTTTGATCATTTAAAGCTAGAATTATACTGTGAATTTATCTCTACCGTTCTATATAATAATTGTTTAGGTAGCAAAATGCATTTTAATCTATGCATGCTTTAACTAACTAAATTTGGGACTACCCTGATGTATAGACGTCATTTTAAACGATTTCTCTTTCTAAAGGAACTACTATTTGAGGAAGTCTTTGCACCTACCTCTAAAGTAACATTCCCGTTGTTGAAATATCTATATCTTTCCGTTTAAACATCTTTAGTCCTTAAGAAATTAAATCAATTCGTACTATCATTTACACAAAATGGGCCTCTAATTTAAGCATAAATTGTTCCAGTATACACACCACGAAAGGAGCGTTTTGATTGGCTATTGTATCGGACAGTTTCCCACAGTAAGGCTTTCGGTATGACGCGACAATCAGATTATTGCAACCGGGAAATTAGTGCGCTGTATTTATGACACATGATTACAGTTCGACTGTATAATTGCTTCACATTTGGTCACACCCTAGCAGATAACCTCGGAGACAATAGACCTGTGTGGAGCAATGAAAGGAGACACCCCTATGACACTCAAATTAGCAATTATTTATATTGATTCAAAATTTGTTAAAGGATGGATTCGAGCGGCCATTATGGAGAATCCAATCTATGATGTAATCCTTGGATGTCGCTATGTGTTCTTGGGGGAATCAAGAAAACCTCTGATAACTGCAGCAGTAACTACAAGAGGTCAGGCAAAGACAGAACAGGAACCAGGACCAGTAACAAACCTGCTACCACGGGAACTGAAGGATGCTCAACACAAGGATCCAACACTGGGACCATGTTTTAAGAAACTGCCACTTGCCAGTAACCCGTTGAAAAGGGGAAACTTTTATTCAAAATCGGGATTACTATACCGTAGGTCGGGCAACACTGGACAAGAACATAGCCAGTTGGTTGTTCCAACTACTTACAGGTCACAGATTTTAGAGATGGGATACGCTCTTCCCTTTAGCGGCCACATGGGATAAAATGCTACCATGCAAAGAATAGTAGCTCACTATTACTGGCCTGGGATGAACAGGGACATCATCCGATTTGTGAAATCCTGTGCTCAGTGCCAAAGGGTGGCACCACGACATTGGACACCCCCTGCCCCATTGGGGGAAATGCCTATTGTCGGTACTCCAATCGAAAGAGTAGCGGTAGATATAGTAGGCCCACTCTTAAGAACAAAACGGAGCTGTATTTTGACACTAGTCGACACCTGTACTATGTGATCAGAAGCAGTGGCGCTCCCTTCTTCTGATTCTGTGCATGTCGCAGAAGCACGTGAGTATTTTCACATGGATCGGATTTCCACAGCAAATACTCACGGATAACGGATCGCAGTTTAGAGGACATCTGAGGGAAGAAGTCTTTACGATCTACCGTGCTCAGCATATCCACATCTCACCATATAATCTTCAGTCGAACGAGCAAGTGGAGAAATATAACAGAGTATCACATAATTATTGGGTCGCTCTCTTTTCCTCTCCGGCAAGACAAGAGATAGATTCTTTCCTGTCCATCCCTTGTTGTTATCTTCTCCAGTTAGCGCTGTCTTTCCCTTGCACGTTTGCTTTCAACTCTTCCCTCTATTATGGTCTTCTGCAAGGTGTAAGATGATGGTGTATATAACTCATAATAATTGTAGAGAGGTCCTCTTGAACAGTTGAAAACAAACCCCGCATTTGCAGAAAAAGACATTAGCATCTCCATGCAATATTTTTGACTCATATTTATATGTAACTAGGAAGTGATGAAAGCTGTGTGATTTTCAGGGTAGTCAATATCGACTCAGTTTCAGTATTTACTCATCTTATTCACCTTTTGATGAACTTAGCGCTACCCTCCTTATTCTTGGGTCTTCATATGCTTCCTGATATCACAAAAGCCATGATCCGCATACCGGGCAAGAATAATAGAAAACAGAAATACGTAGCAGCATTCAGTCACCTTTATGTCCCGCGTCCTGTGAACTTTGTGCGATTTTCTTACGTTTGTTTAATGTTTAACTGAAAACACAACGTGTTAAAATAGCAGGATGTCTAGACTTGATTAAACAGGTTAATGCACACCTTTACAATATTCTGGTATGAATTTATTTAATAAAACATTTAGTGGTCTTGTTCAAAGCCGGATTTAGGTATTCTTAAGCCATACGAACTTTATTTCTAAATGTGCAAGAAAAAGGGGTTGAACGGGGGAAAAAATGTTTTTCTTTCATTCGTAAACTTTAGTAAGCCTTAACTAAACAGTGTCTACAAAGGACATGGAGCCGTGGTCTTTTCAGCAAGCATTAACCATGCTGACATGAAAGAAACGTTGCACTATAAAAGGCTGAAGACAAAGTTTTGGCCTTATATCTGGAAATTCAACTGAGAAGAGTAGGTAGAAATGTCACTGTTTTGCCGAATATAGTTCTAAAATATGTGAAGAAAAAAATTTCCAGCTGAAATGAGTTGGGAATTGGCGCTAGCGATCTTTTTATATGACCATGTGGTAGTGGTGAATTAAACAGCATATTCGTTAAAATACATATTCATGTCAAGTCTTTGATATGACTATAACACTATTTAGAATACATGAGATTGAAACATATGAGATGATTCGTCCAAGAAAGGTAGCTAACTCATAACAAATGACAATGAGAAGCAAAAATTATGCCCAGGAAGATCAAAGAAAAGAAAGATGAAAGTAAAAAAGTTTAGACAAGCCGTTTAAAAAAATTAGAATGAAACCCAGCCAGCTATGACCACACGCCCGCACAGCGGAACTCCCTGGCACGGTCAGAAGCGGAAGATTGAATGTGGAATTATATGGACATGTCGTTTTAGAATGAAATCCACTCTGCTACCATCACATGCCTTTGCAGCGGAGCATCCGACGAAACGCATCAGGAAGATCAGAAAGGGAAGACTGAATGAAAAATGTATTGGAGACGCAGTAAGGATGTAGCCTAATAAGCCACAATCACATTCCTACATAACAGAGCTTGTGACATGAAGCAATCAGTATGATCAGAAAGGGAAGATTAAATGTAAATTGGTTTGGACTACTTCATTATTAGAATGGAGAGTCAGCTACAGACAAATGTGTACAGACAGCACAGTTTCTGACAAAAAGCAATCAGAATAATCAGAAAGGAGATATTTAATGAAAACATTTTTGGATAAGTAATAAAAATCTAGCCTTCCTTTGAAAATATTCAAGTTGATATTTAAAATTGTACGAAGAAGAATCACACGTACTGATTAATATATTGAAATGGCTTCTTGTGTAGGGGAAAAAAATTATCAAAATGTCATTTAATTGATCACGTTGTATATTACTGAGCGTCCAATTGGCAGAGTTGTTAGAGCTCTGGCCTATCGCGGCTAAGGTGTCAGGTATGAAAACCTCCACGCTCCAGCCTATCCGGCTGTAAATGGGTACCTGACTCTGCTCGTGAGTTAAGGAAGGAAAAGGCAGCGAGAAAGGGAATGGTCACGCTACCTCTTGATGCTGGACCTAGTATAGTGAAGTCTCTAACACTTCACTCCCCTACAGCAGTATCTGCTAAAGGAAAACATTTACATTTTTAGTTTATTACTAATTAACATGGGTGCGCTAGTGTAGTTCGTTATAACGTTCGTAATATTGTAATATTTACCATTATGAGTATTAAGTATAACTAAGGGATCCCGTTACACGCCCATAGAGGCATATTGGGAATATGGTGTTAGGACCATATTTGCTCGACCATCGGCACACTAGGGGTGATGTGGTCAGCATCACGTCGGCCGCCTTAACCTTCCCAGATGTTGCTCTGGTACCCAATTGGGGCTGGGTCGACCCAGGAGCCGTTTGCGGCCTAAAAAAATCCCACCTCATCTGTGGATCGAACCATGGACCACTGTTACCTCTCACTTTGCTCTCATGTGTTTTCAAAGTATACGGATATTTATGTGAGAGCGACAGACCAGTGTTCATTGTTATAAAATATTTCAGAGTCAGGATAATTGAATGACTTCATTATGATGTGTGCCTGATTGTATGTGGCTTAAGGAGAAGGACAGTAAGTGATTTGAATAAATACAGATTTGTAAAGTATGAAGGCGTCGTAGACGATACATAGACATTCTGACGTTAAACCGGCACAACGACATTATTGCTTATGTCTGCTACTGAAAACATTTGTATTACTGATGTACCATCATATCATCATATGCTCTCAAAAGAAGTGAAGTACACTTATGTTGTATTGTGACATATTAAATGTGATAAAGCGTACAACAAGCTGTTGATCAAGATTATTCAAGTTGGCCATTCGTCACGTTACTGTTTAGACTGTTGTCTATTATATCAAAATACCTTACAAGACCAAGGCAGCACATTAATATACTCGTTATCCAATAGCCTTCAATAAGTATAAGGTAACAACCACTCAGCTAGGAAGCCAGTGCACTAACCACTATGCTACCGCGGCTGCCAAGTATAACTAAGCGAAGAGGTTTATAGGCAGAGTAAACCTTCGTGGAATTCGTCCCTTATTATGTCATGGATTGAAACAGTTCTACACAGAAAAGCTTTGTAAATAGAAGTGAGACAGTTCTTTGATAATATGTAAAACTGTCAATTGGAGGCGAGTATTAAATAACTAGCAATAACCCGTCAAACTTGACGGGTTTTTAATTATAGTGTGCTGTTTCCGTTCCCGGATGAGCAGATAGAAGTACATTCTTAGTGTCTTTGGTTTCTTTCCATTATACAGTGTAATCAAACTGTTCATGAACACCGCCATTTGAACGCTTTTCTTTGTTGATTGTAACTATTTTCGGGAGAGTATATATAATGGAAACAATACAATTTTTCAACACGGTTGCATTCCTCAGCTGTGACCAACGTACACACGGCGAGAATTATGTTATTTTATATTCAATTAAAAAGTTCTTTGATGACAACATTTCGTGTGAAAATGCGTGGATTGTTTTCAAAGAGTGTTCCCTGATAATAAGTGGTTTTAACAAAAACTTTCAAGTTTTCATGATTTGTACATCGGGTGAGGGTTCATGCACACCAATTTTTACGCACTTTATCTTTGTCGAGCGCTACTATGAAAGAATAAAAAAAATAAAAAAATAAAACCAAAGTATTTGTTTTATATAACACCCACTCCGCGCAAGTTGCACACCGTACGTTGCGCACTTTTTTTCTTCTGGCGCGAGTTACTATTTTGAGTGAGACCGACCGACGTAACATACATCGGTAATTATGTTGGGATGGGATTAGTAGACACAGCAGAGGATTCCTGGAGTCCACAAAGATGTAGTTTTACAAAGAAGTTTAAGATTACCATGGACACCTAAAAAGTAACGAATGTTTTCAAAAAGATGCCAGGGCTTAAGTGAATCTTTCTACACATATAAGAAAGACACGTTTAACATTCTTTAGTCACATCTTGCTGTTGTGACAAACGAAAGGCTGGAACACATTGTGACGGCATGAAAGGCAATGAAAAAAAAGATGAAAAAAAATGCGTGCGACAAAAGGATGAAAATATTGAACAGTTTCACATCATGCAGAATGAAAAGAAAAGTTAACAACATAATTGATAAATAGCACAATGGGCAGTAACGCATGGAGAGATATGAATTCCTACTCCATTTTCCAAATCTCAAGAAGGTACAAGGGCCGAGACACGTGTTTGAGACTTAAAACAGGCTATAAGTAATTATTTTTCCTGATGACAGTGACGTATCTAGGAATTTATCCACAGGGGATTTATATCGGGGGCGACTATCTGGGTGGGGGGAAGATCATTATTAGAAGTCCCCCTCCCACCCCCAGGATACACCACTTAATGATAATATGTTCTAAGTGATGAATGGCATCCTTCAAACAAGTATATAATCTTACTTGTGCAAGGCAATAGAAGTTCAGATGTCATCCAGCAGATATTTGAAACATTTGGAGTGGGTGGCTGTTGAGGCTACTTCATGGTGTGATTTCAATCGCGACAAATTATTATTAACACCGAGTTTTTGTCACACCATATTGTACTTCAACTGAATGCAAGAGAGACAAGAATGCAGTTACTATGAGATGAGTAGCTAGGGGATGACGTAAAAAAGTTAGTTGGATGTGTGACGCCATAGCGTCTGGATGTGTTCGTTATTATGGCTTGTGTGACAGGTTATGAGAATGGACTACATTGATCAGTTCGCTTGATTCCCACCGGTGCCCCTCATTTCATTCAACCAACTCGTTCCCCTAGCTTCCCTAATTAGCATGCACGTTTGTTACGCATTAGCCATGCCTTTCTCGTTATCTGTCTAACGCATAGTTTAGCCACGCCTCTTTGTCTTGGTTCACGCCCTGACGAGCGGCGATTCAGATCTATAACTGTCATTCCTTCAAAAGGGGACGGGCCAAGTACGTTTGCCTGAAGCTCGATGAACGAAGAGCTGTCAAAATTACGACATCATGACAGCGCACGGTCCCCGAAACACGGGCGAGGCAATGGCTTTCGAAGTTCCCTAAGAGAGAGGGACGATCGTGAGATTAGAAGCTTTTGATGTCGATTCACTGGGTAACAAAGCAAACGGAGAAATCCTTTATCAGGGAAGAAATCCCCGCTGAAACCTCGTTGATCGGCAAAGGCTTGAATTTCGTCATCCGCCAGCGAGATTGCGCTATTTCAGTATATATGCCCATCTACTCAAAACTCAGTTATCAGTCGCTTTAGAAATTTTTGAAAAATATCTAGCTCGCTATCTCAGAGCCATTTTACATAGTGAATTATTTAGATACGTGGAGATAGTTTCATTTTTCTGTGTTACGGTAAATATATATATATATATATATATATATATATATATATATATATATATATATATATATTTATATATATATATATATATATATATATATATATATATATATATATATATATATATATATATATATATATATATATATATATATATATATATATATATATTTGCATTTTTCGTGATCTTGTGTGTTAGGTTTTTCATTACATTTCACTGGGATTTTCTGTGTTAATTGAATAGCGTATTAAATAATATATATAGCTAATTTTTCCAGCTGTAACGTAAATTTAATTACTCGCTATTCCCCAGTAAGAGATGCTTTACTTAATTAATAGACGCTAGGCGGTTGATAATTGACGGAATACAATTTACTCCTATTCATTATGTGTAATTTTATAAATGACTAGAGTTTATATCTCGTGTTAAAAGCAATAAGATAAGCTAGACACTTGTGGTTTATAATCTAATTTAATAACGGAGTGGTTAAAGAGGTCTTACCTTAACGCGTGTTAGGATATGATATTGATTATGGTTAAATATTTGCCTTTCTTCCTTAAATCTAAGCTGATCATAACCCTGCGATCTAGCGGTCTTATGGTCATATGTTCTTATAAGCATCCAGAGATTATTGTTGTCGAATCTTCGTGTTGTGACCCTGTGCGGTCCACCTTCTTCATTCATGAAAGAGACCAAACAAGAAAACAAACAATAATTATTATAATAACTGGAACGGGACACTACCAGAATCTTTTTCATATAAATATTATCAGCCTACTGTGGCAGAATTTACATACTTATTTACCTGACAGATGACAATAGTTTTTTCACGGGATTACACTCAAGAGACCTCACTGTTCATACTCGGCCACCACCTCAGAGACCAGCCGATGATTATTATCCTTTAATTTTTTTTCATCACGTCACAGAGTGTCTTAGCCACCAGAGGCTAGAAAACACCGTAACAATATACCTATATTTATTCCTATGACGGTGACCACCACATAGAAGACTTATCCCAACAAACTAACAGCAGTGATAATAGAATTATCCAGGAATATAATTAACACATCACTTCAGCGACTACCTGAAATTAGCAGTCAGCAACCAGGATAGTCTGGGGCTGAAATTGGCAAAGAATCTGACTGTATAGTCTTAGTACCTGTTAGAGTTTATTTCCATGGAATATCTGCGACAACTATTGGTTAAGCGAATATGAGTGTGGCCACTGTATGAGTGAAGTGAATGAACAGAAAGAGAGAAACTTATTTTTTATTTTACCATCAGTATACTAATCTTCTTTTTTTCCCTCACTAATCTGAGTATTCAAGGGATAGATTAAATTAGGGACTTGTTCTGTTTCCGTCCTGACTATTCCCTACCTCATTGTTAACTTTTGATCTTTTTGGGTTAATTACCTCTGTTGGGATCTTCTTTGTTTTTTTTCCTTACCAAGAGGGGAGGGCCTATGGGGTTAATTTTCATTTTGTCTGTAAACCATGATTTTTTTATGTATATGCTTGATGTTGTGATTTTCTAGTGATAATAAACTTAATAAACCCTAAGTTATAGTGTTGGTCAACCCCTGCCCATATATATGTTATCCTTAGTTTGTTTTCACGTTTGTGCGTATTTGTCACAGAATTGTGTGTATGTGGGGGCAGGGTAACTTGTATTTTGTACAAGGAGAGAAAGTGCGTCTGATTTAAATATAGTCGCAAAGATAGGCTGGAGTAGAGAAATTACTCAATCCAGAGACTACCTTTTCTCTTACACTATCACCTCGTGAAAAAGAAAACTATTTCTTACACCTTACTCTCACATAGTTACCACTATCACCTCTGCTCGGACAGGACCATAAATATCTCAGACCTATCTTATCAAAAATTACGACAGCTTGTATGTCAGCCAATGAAGTATTTATTCAATGGATGTATCAGAGAATGTGGTAAGCAAAGTGTGCTTTAAACTATAGGAAGAATAAGTAGCCAAAATTCAAAAATGAATATTTAATGCGGGATGATAATTCCCAAAATGAATGGAAATGTGTTCAAAGAAATAGATGAAAGTAAAGTATATGTCGGGACGCTAAATCCCCCGATAACGGAAGAATATAAAAGAAATATATTAAGTAGAAATAGAATTGGTTCTTTCTTCGGGACGCTAAATACCCCGATAATGGATTAATATATGTGAACATTTGCTGTGCCGGGACGCCATTTCATCGATGATAATGGAAAAGAATAAATAAAAATATATAGATGTATATTGAGAATTTGAATAAAGCAAATTCGGATGTGGAGCATACACGCCATTCTTGTATCGTGATGTTTATTAAAAATTTCGCAAATCGTCTAAGCCAAGATGTTTCTTCAGTTGATACCAGTTCATTCCAGCATTTGACAACGTTAGTCAATAATTGAGTGTTTTGAAAAAGAGAAATACTTAAACACGAAGAATGGTTACCATACTTTCTAACAATGCAAACCAAATAAAAAATTAAGGAGAACAAAGTCAAGTGTATAAATTCTCACATCTTTATTGACAACATTTAACCCTAGACCGAGTTAGAATTCGGGAAAATTCTTCCCTTAACAGTGGCTGAAACCAGAAGGACACTCTCACCCTAAATAGGCCACTATATGGATAAGTGCATATAAGGCGGCTTCAGGCTTATGGGACCAATAGCTCCGAGCGCCAAGACTCGGGACGCCGAGACTCGACACACCAAAATTATCCCACCACAAAAATAAAAATTTTAACACTGTAAATCAATTGCTAAGTAACGACTGTCGTTTTTATTTATGTTTTACATTGTTTATTTTGAATTTCCGCCCAGTTTACTTTTGTTCTGCTAAAATTTTTTTCTTCATTATTAAAAATGAGTCCGAGTAACAGAAAAAAACCCGCCCAAATTACGTATTCCGCCCAATCTCATTTTCACGAAGCAATCAAAGCCACTCCGAAATCATGGGTCAAGTAATAACTGAGTCATCAGTGAATGACGCCCAAGTCTAAGGTGCACCAATGTGCCGAGAGACTGAATGGCTACTGGGTAAGCAGTCGCGAACATTGGCTGTCTGGAGGGCGAGCGGTACGGCACCAGACAGATGGACTCCGTAAGGACATCCTTTGCCTCTTCCATAGTATGGTTGTTCTACCAGGGTGACCGAATATTTCCACCATTTATTGCAAATACACCATGAGAATTTTAACTATCCAGAATCATCGCGGGAGCTACGGAGATCGTGCTCTGTCGGCGATACCTGCAGCAAATGTAATGAGGAAATACAAATGCAGAAGGAGAGGTAGGGTGAGAAGAGGAGAGAGAGAAAAGAAGGGCAGGAAAGAGAAGGTTCAGAAAGGAGGATTCTAATACAAGGCGTTTAATTGCTGGCGATTTCAATACTAGATCTAAGGAGTGGGGGAACATCACGGAAAATAGGCAGTGTATAGCTTTGAACCAGGCATTACTTAACATAAACCTTGCCATCCTGAATGATGGACGCCCAACTAGACTGGCAAGTAAATCTGAGGATACAAATGGTGTCATAGATCTGGCATTCATCTATAGTGCTGCCACCACCATGGCACTTTGGGATGTTTTAGGTGCACAGGAAAGTTATCACCTACCTTGCGTCATACTCATTGCAAAGGGTAGGACCACTAGACACAGGAAGCCTAAACAGACCTTTAAGTATCCTACAGGATGACTTGACTGTAACAACCCTTAACACACATTGCGTCAAAATGTCAAGCAAAAGACAGCGAGAATACCTTTTACCCAACCTCCCTGGCGGAATAAGACAGTGGAGGAAGCATGGATAGAAAAGGAAAGAGCATTAAAGGAATGGCGTAAAGCACGAAACAGAAGAATTATGAATGAGGGAGAGGTTGAAGAGATGAAGGAGAAAAAGCAAAGAGCCGTTAATAGATTCAAGAGCTTGGAAAGGTAGGCCAAGGATAAAGTGTAGGAGGACTTTGTGACACAGGTGGGCACGGAAAAAACCCTACAGAAATTCTGGTCATCACATCCATTAAAGAATAAGAAAAGTGCAAGTCAACCTATCCCTAATATCAAAAGCTGTACAGGATTAAGCTTGAAGACGTACGAAGAGAAGGGACGAGCATTATTCAATCGATATGTGGAGCAATCTGTGACGGTGCGAAGACGATGTGTGAAGGAGAATAAGAATTCGTGTGTAATGTTGTCTTCACTCTCTCTGGCCTACTTTCACACCCGTTCCGCAGTCACCGAAAAACTCTTGATGACAGGGGTCCCACTTTTATTAATGAAACCCTATCAGGTAGCACATGAATCATACAGAAAACAATGTTGTCCTTGATAGGAATCATTTTTCTTATTAATGATGTCCACCAAATGATAAATATAAGTGGATGGAAGCAGACATCATCATCATCAGTTGATAAACTCTTAATACAAGACCCTTGCCCTGAGCAAGAGACATGCTGAGAAATCTGAAGCTCGCTCGAACATCACCAGAGTTAAATACTGTGTTGTTGTGTTGCTCGTGGTTCGAGTATGGAATGTCAACTTGACCTACGCAGTGGTGTGTAGACATAGATGGAGTGTATAATGTGCGAATGATAGGAAGAGTTCGTGGTGTTGACAAATGTTCTTTTCTCACACTCATGTATGGCTGGAAGTCATCGACACCAACGACTGTGTACCTTTACTAAAGTTTAATTGGACGTACACACTCGACAGCACAGATAGTGACAAATCACAGGTTGGCATAATACATCATGGTACAGTGGATAAATGGTCTTGCAATGTTATGTTACATGGGCACTCATGTAGAATAATAGTATAATGGACTGTCAGTAGCCAAGCACTCAGTATTGCCCATATATATATATCAACTGAGTTTACTGACAAAGCACGTCAGATTATAAACAATATCCAAGATGGCTTCTAGACCTAATCTCGTCTAGCGAAGATTCCTTAACATAATGTCCAGCACAGATTTTTCCATATAATTATATTGAACCGCTAGCAATGGGTTCTCATGTGTAGCAGTGATCTCTGGACTAATCAAGCGATAATACGGGCATCCATTTTCTCTTCTTGAAAGTCACTACATGTTTGGTTCCAAGATGGCTTCACTCGTGAGCTGTCACTCACGTTTGGATACAGATAATGAATCTGTCCTAAAGTTAGTCATTCATTAAACATTTCATTGCTCTGTAGATTTGATCATGAACAATTGACTGCATTCTACAGGATATAGTGCTGCTAGGAATCAGAATCGTTTTTTTTCATCTAGTTAGATGTATCCTCTCAGACGTACAAATCATCCCTACCGAAAAACGGTGGCTTCGTACGAGAGTTCAAAAGAGTATCTTTATTACCTTGGTTTTTCAGAAATATGATTTAGCCATTCCTTGGCAATAAGAATGAACACTGGGGTAAAGCATACACGATAGGTCTAGACGACTATCACTTTCCCCAAAAACCACTGAGATCCCTTTTTCCCCGGCGTCAAGCCGACATAGAAAAACACAGCCCATCATCAGGGCGAAGCCAAAACACACCTCTCTCGCGACACATCCGCCGTACAGCCTTTGACCTCTCTAGAGACAACAGAACATATAGTTCGACTTAGATATGTAAAGATATACAGATACAAGACAGATTCGTCCTACACAGACAAACAATACACATAAATTCAGGCCATAGATATTCTGAAGCAAGAACAATCTATTACTACCCAAACAAAGAATAAATCGCAGTAAAACTGGATTCATCCGCGGAGTTCGATCGAAAGAGACGGCACAACTTTCAAGGGAAGTAACTCAATAATGACTTTCCCTTAAGCACTAAAAAATATCTATTTTGTTTACAAAATATTTGCGAACATAACAAGTATACCAATGTATAATATTGTAAGATATCAAAGACTGCACGTAACAGTCTTACCACACCTCCCGGGGAAAAAAAAATGGAACATTTTTTTTCTTTTTGAAATACATCTAGGAGCAACGTACAATAGGCTCACAACGCATGAATAATGCGCAGATGAAAATATCAGGAATACATATAACGCCTAATATGAGGCTAAGTCGACTTATGGAGCGACTGGTGAGAATGTGTCTCATAAACTGAGAGAAATTATTTCTCTATAAGTATATTTTTCCAGGAAGGTGTCATCAAAGTATAATACAATTCTGGCAATTACACGATGCCTAAAAAATTCATACCATCATTTCGTATTAGATATCTTACATTTATGATTTATGAAGAAAAAATCATCAAAGCACAGCGGTGAATAAACATCAATGAACCGCTATGTAGTGATACAATCATTATATTATTAAATTACAAATTTGTATCTATCATGATATAGAAAAGGAACTACTATAGAACTAGACATATCAAGAAGTCTAAGCCCTAATAGTTATGTGGAATCATGTGGGCATCTTGACAGAATGTCTGCCATCACATTATCTGATCCACGAATAGCTCGCACAGAGAAATGAAAAGGTTGAAGAGCAATTGCATATCGAGTAGACCTCGAGCTCTTCAAATTCTTACTCTGTATAGCAGTAAGAGCTTTTTGGTCGGTTTCTACTATGAAATGTGCGCCCAGAAGGAATCTCTGTAGTTTGAGGATCGACCAAACCATAGCTAATAGCTCACGGTCTAAAACCGAATAATTCCTTTCTGCCGCATTAAGTTTTCTGGAAATATACATTACAGGATGCAGAGTTCCAGAGTACTCTTGCATTAGTGCCGCTCCAATCCCAGTGGATGAAGCGTCACTACGAAGAACGAATGTTTTATCTTTAGTTGGTAGCACTAAAATAGGTGGTGTTGAAAACAATGTTTTAATCTTATCCAGAGAGCATTGGCATTCCTGAGACCAGTGGACCACATTAGGCGAACCTTTCTTTAGAAGTGTTGAAAGAGGTGCCATGATAGAGGATAGATTCTGAATGAATCTGCCATAAAATTGAATAAGACCTAACAGACTTCTCACCTGTTTTTTAGTCTTAGGGATTGAGATGTTAAGTATCTTACTAGTATTATGGTCCTCCGTCTTTAGGAAACCATGACCAACTCGGCGGCCTAGGAAAGAAATTTCACTAAAACCAATATAGGCTTTAGAGGGTTTCGCTGTCAGGTTGTGCTCGCGCAAAGTAGACAGCAATTCATCTAACCCTGAATAGTGATCTTCCCAAGTATCGCTGAAAAGACAGATGTCGTCTAGATATGCAATGACATCTGACCGATAAGATAGGATTCGGCGCATCATGCGTACGAATGTAGCTGGTGCGTTCATAAGACCGAAAGGCATAAAATTCCATTGGAACAAACCTCTAGGTGTTGAAAAAGCCGTGAGAGGTTTGGCGCGTTCAGATAAAGGAACTTGCCAATATCCTTTAGACAAATCAAGTTTAGTGAAAAAATGAGATTTGGAGAGTCGAGTAAGTAGTTCTTCCAGTAAAGGCATAGGTTCAGCATCGAACTTCGTTACCTGATTCAATTTTCGATAGTCAACGCAAAGACGTATGTTATTGTCTTTTTTACGCACAATAACCATCGGCGAAGAATATGCAGAGGTGGATGGTTCGATTATTTTCAAATCTATCATCTCATCCAACTCTTTCTCGACCTGTGCTTGAAAATGTATAGGTATAGGATAAGGTCTAACCCTAATAGGAGTATGGTCAGTTAGAACAATGTCATGTTCAATGACATTCGTTTGTCCAGGGATGTCAGTGAGTACATCCTGAAATGTTTGCAACATAGTTGAAACTTGTCGCTGTTCTCCTAGAGACAAATCAGGAGAGACAGTAACGTTCTTCCATGATTCACTAGAATGAAGTGGGATCATTGGAAGAGGAAGATTTACATCTGAAAAACTTGTTTCCTCATCCTGTATCACGGACAGTGATGAGTAATGACCATGTTGTACTGGAGAATTGTCCGTTGCTTGGAAAATGGGTTGCAAATAATCCGGACGTTCATGGAATTCAGTAAGCATATTGATGTGGAAGGTTTTATGCTTCCCATCAATATCGACAATATAGTCGACATCGGAAATTTTCGATATTATATCGTACGGACCTTTCCAAGAAATAAGTAATCTGTTTTCCCTACAAGGTAGTAATACAAATGCTTTGTCACCAGGACAAAGTTGTCGTAAGCATCTCTTCTTATTGGCAAATTGCCTTGCCTTCTGTTTCGCAAATTCAGAAGAAGAAGTTGCTAATTTGCATGCTTCGATAATCTTTTGTCTCAACGCGATAACATATTCGTAGGATGACTTTGTGTCATCGACAATATTGTCAGATGTTATGAGATCGTGAAGCAACGACATAGGGCCACGCGGACGCGCGCCAAAGACGAGTTCAAAGGGAGAAAATCCTGTATGTTCATTGGGTACCTCTCTGTAAGCGAAGAGGGCCGCAGGTAAAACTCTGTCCCAGTCTTGAGGATGATCCTCAGTTATCTTCCCTAGTAAGTTTTTAAGTGTTCTATTAAGGCGTTCGACCATACCATTAGACATTGGATGGTAGATACTACTTAAAGATCTATCTATCTGCAGAGTAGACATTACTTGAGACATGGTATCTGATATTAGTTGGGTGCCATGGTCTGACAATATCTCTCCGGGGAACCCAAACGAGAAAATATAAGCCAAAGAGCATCTGCAATATCAGCAGTAGTAATGCTCTTCAGAGGAATAGCCTCTGGCAACGTGTGCACATATCAACACATGTCAAGATAAACTGATGTCCTCTGGCAGACTTGATCTTAAATGGACCAATAATGTCTATGGCCATTTTTTGAAACGGCCGAATAGGAATGTCCGCCGCCTGAATGGGTGCAGCATGCCGTGGACCTTTGGATTTAACTTCCTGACATACTTTACAAGATCGACAATAAATCCGTATGTCCTTGTTTACCAATGGCCAAAAGAAAGCCGCAAGGACTCTTGACTTAGTACGGGAAAAACCCATGTGTCCAGCACACTGAGAGTCGTGAGCGTGCTGCAAAATTTTAACTCTCAAATTCTTGGGAACCAGGATTTGAGAATGACTTGACGTAATGGAGTCTTGAACCATACGTACAAGTACGCCATTCTTCTTTGTAATCCACGATTTACGACTTGTGTCTTTATTTGGAACACCTTTAGTTGCAAGAATGAAGAATTTCTTCAGAGTGGGATCATCTTCTTGCTGTTTTATAAACGAGTCACGAGAAATTACCAAGGGATCATCTTGGTTATGCACTTCATTATCTTCAGTAGATGAAGTTTGAGGCATATTAAGAGCCTGAGCTCTAGTGACTACAGCGTTAGCAATCTGCATGTTTTGCCTTTCCCACGCGGAAATTTGTTGCAGAGTGCATTCTTTGACTCCATGAATGCGACCGATGATGAGGTCAGCGATCGGATTCGGGAGAAGACATGCGTGTACATCTCCTGTAAAGAAAGGAGTAGCAATCCTAATGATAGCAGTAGAGTATTTCTCTAATGTGCCGCCAAATGTTACACATTTGACTACTTGTCCAGTGGCACGGGAAGGATCTACGAGTGACTGCCTAACACCAATTGTGGTGCATCCAGAATCAAATAGCACAGAGACTGGATTGTTATTCACTAAACCCTTATGTAAGACAAGAGAACCTCTTCCATCATGCGCGACTGATGCCGGAAGAGCAGGAAGAGGATGGCCACAGCTTAAAGTAGACACTGTGGTTGGCTCAAATAACGTTTTGCATTGGGGGCACTGAGATGCTCTCCCAAAATCAAAAGCGGCACATGCCATATTACTAGCATCATTATTATCTTTACTCTGTTTATAGGCTTCATGGGACTCTTGTTGTGCAGAGTTTGCCTGAAAATGTGGTTTATGTCTTTTGTTTTGAGATCTACCTCGGTTATTATCACCTCTGTAGTTATTGTTACCTCTATTGTAACCCCTATTTGGGTTTGAGTCATAGTTCCCTTGGTTACCATTATCATATTCATTATAATGAGTATCTCTGTAATTATGATCTTGTTGACTCCAAGACGGATAACCCTGATAGTTTCTATAATTACTTCCTCTACGGAAATTCCTATAATTATGACCACCCCTGTGTCGAGAGCTATCAGCTCGTCTCCAGTTCTTTGAAGAAGAACCCTGAAATGATTGGTTACCTTGGTTTTGATAACTATTATGGTTACCTTTTTTATCAAATCTGTTTTGAGGTTCCTGAAATCTGTGTGAATAATTGGGATTGTATGGTGTTGCTGAAGCAACTGGCATACCCTCCTTAATCTTAGTGTTGCCAAAAGTCACGTCGGGGTGTGTAGTGACATATTGGGAACAATATTCTTCCATTTCCTTTAGAGATTTGGGTTTACGCTCATGTATAAATTCCAGGAATGGTTTGTTAACACATGACATAATCTTATCTCTGAGCAACAAATCCATAAGTCCTTCATACGTTTTTTCTGTTTTGGAAAGCTCAATCCAACGATCAACTGTGAGACGTGCCTTTGCAGTGAATTCTGAGAATTCTACCCCTGTCTCAGGCACCATCGTCTTAAACAAAAGGCGATAGCCTTCCTCACTTAGCTGGTATTTTTTTTATCTTTGCCGCCCTAATGACATCATAATTATCCTTATCTGCTTCTCCTACAAGGCATAATCTAGTCAAAGATTCACCTTTCAAGTTTTCTGCTAATTGATTAGCGTATTGTGATTTATCCACATTATGTGTACGACAAGAACGTTCAAATCTATCCAGCCAGAATGTAATATCGTCACTGGACTGATTGAACGGTGGAACCTTAACCTTGTAAGTAGAAGGTTTACCATTACCACTAGATGCCTGATTAACATTAATCATACTTGTCAATCTCAATTTCTCTAACTCAAATTCATGTTCTCTTATTGCTTTTTTTTCTTCAGCCTCTCTGTCTAATCTTTTTTGTTCAGCTTCCCTGTCTAATCTTTTTTGTTCAGCAGCAGCTTCTCTTTCTAATTTCTTTTGTTCAGCTTCACTGTCTAATCTTTTTTGTTCAGCAGCAGCTTCTCTTTCTAATTTCTTTTGTTCAGCTTCAAATCTCCTTTGCTCCACCTGCATCTGCAATTTCTTTTGTTCAGCAGCAGCCTCAGCTTCTCTTTCTAATCTTTTCTCTTCAGCCAGAGCTTTTCTCTCTTCTGCAGCTAATGCTTTGTCATATTGAGCAACAACCCATTCTTCTAATTGTTGACCAGTTTTATCAAGGGATTTCCCTTGTGTAATGAAGTATTCTAATGTAGACATGATGTCTAACAATAATACTAATCACTTGAAACAATAATAATACCATAAGTTCTTAATGACTTGATTAATCAGTATACTATCCCAATATCTGTGGGTCACAAGCCTTAATAAGGTCTTGTATAACAGTAATAATAATCAGGTACTGGTTTATACCATAACCCAAGTGCAGTGCACACGTAATAGTGTCTTATGAAATATACCTATATAAAACATATGTCAACCAACAGAATACATAAAGTACAAATAGGACTGACAATACGAAAACGTTTGCAGAAATCAAAATAAATCAAATAGGGAAATCAATGAAAATAATCACTGAATCTGCAAAGAATAACAACACAAATTACGTCACAGTATATGAAAATAAATTGTGAATAGAACTGAAAGATAGAAAAGGGTAGACCAACAAATTACAAACAATTCAAAACAAAACTAAAGAACAAAGAAATATTACAAAAATAACAATAATTACAGACTTCACAGCTAACACAAAAGCAACAGTTGTCGCAAGCAAATTTTCAATCAAGAAAATTGCACCTATAGAAAACGCCCACAACGGACCCTCTATGACGTGGGATATTCTGTTGTGAGGACGCCGCCCAACCTTAAACACAACCCGCTGACATATAAACTAACATACTATACAAACAAATAACATGTAACATATCATAAATACATATATCATGTGTGTAATGTGTTGCAAAATAGGCTCAGTTTTACAGTAATGGCAAAGTTATTCTTGTAAAATAAATAAACTGCCACTTTATTGAAATATATATTCTGGCCTTAAATATTAAAGTTCATATATAGAAAACAAGAAGATCCATCGATGAAAATAGGACTTCTTAGTTCAATAATACTGTCTTCCTGTTAACATTGACAAGAATTGATCCAACTGTTCTGTGAAACTCTGTAATGTCTAATGTAAAAATGTCAACAACGCTGACCTACATACTGCATTCACTTGACAGGTCACGTGACGAAGTGTTGACAAAGAGCAAACCAATACTGCAAGTGTGTCGTATCAGCCACAGGAAACGGTCTGGTATCGGTAATCTGTTGACTTCTGAACTTCTGCGAGGTCAAACCCAGAAAGCTGGTCCACCAGTTGATAAGAATCTTTTTTCTTATTAATGATGTCCACCAAATGATAAATATAAGTTAATGGAAGCAGACATCATCATCATCAGTTGATAAACTCTTAATACAAGACCCTTGCCCTGAGCAAGAGACATGCTGAGAAATCTGAAGCTCGCTCGAACATCACCAGAGTTAAATACTGTGTTGTTGTGTTGCTCGTGGTTCGAGTATGGAATGTCAACTTGACCTACGCAGTGGTGTGTAGACATAGATGGAGTGTATAATGTGCGAATGATAGGAAGAGTTCGTGGTGTTGACAAATGTTCTTTTCTCACACTCATGTATGGCTGGAAGTCATCGACACCAACGACTGTGTACCTTTACTAAAGTTTAATTGGACGTACACACTCGACAGCACAGATAGTGACAAATCACAGGTTGGCATAATACATCATGGTACAGTGGATAAATGGTCTTGCAATGTTATGTTACATGGGCACTCATGTAGAATAATAGTATAATGGACTGTCAGTAGCCAAGCACTCAGTATTGCCCATATATATATATCAACTGAGTTTACTGACAAAGCACGTCAGATTATAAACAATATCCAAGATGGCTTCTAGACCTAATCTCGTCTAGCGAAGATTCCTTAACATAATGTCCAGCACAGATTTTTCCATAAAATTATATTGAACCGCTAGCAATGGGTTCTCATGTGTAGCAGTGATCTCTGGACTAATCAAGCAATAATACGGGCATCCCTTTTCTCTTCTTGAAAGTCACTACATGTTTGGTTCCAAGATGGCTTCACTCGTGAGCTGTCACTCACGTTTGGATACAGATAATGAATCTGTCCTAAAGTTAGTCATTCATTAAACATTTCATTGCTCTGTAGATTTGATCATGAACAATTGACTGCATTCTACAGGATATAGTGCTGCTAGGAATCAGAATCGTTTTTTTCATCTAGTTAGATGTATCCTCTCAGACGTACAAATCATCCCTACCAAAAAACGGTGGCTTCGTACGAGAGTTCAAAAGAGTATCTTTATTACCTTGGTTTTTCAGAAATATGATTTAGCCATTCCTTGGCAATAAGAATGAACACTGGGGTAAAGCATACACGATAGGTCTAGACGACTATCACTTTCCCCAAAAACCACTGAGATCACTTTTTCCCCGGCGTCAAGCCGACATAGAAAAACACAGCCCATCATCAGGGCGAATCCAAAACACACCTCTCTCGCGACACATCCGCCGAACAGCCTTTGACCTCTCTAGAGACAACAGAACATATAGTTCGACTTAGATATGTAAAGATATACAGATATAAGACAGATTCGTCCTACACAGACAAACAATACACATAAATTCAGGCCATAGATATTCTGAAGCAAGAACAATCTATTACTACCCAAACAAAGAATAAATCGCAGTAAAACTGGATTCATCCGCGGAGTTCGATCGAAAGAGACGGCACAACTTTCAAGGGAAGTAACTCAATAATGACTTTCCCTTAAGCACTAAAAAATATCTATTTTGTTTACAAAATATTTGCGAACATAACAAGTATACCAATGTATAATATTGTAAGATATCAAAGACTGCACGTAACAGTCTTCAAGTTTACTTTGTAGGTAATTCCAATACAACACCATATAACCAAGCTACTTAGGTATTTTCTACGCAACACCATATAATAACCCAGCTATTTAGGTAACACCATATAATAACCCAGCACAGACTGCTAGACTCTCTCTATGTCGTTAGTTCTCTTAGCACAGACGCAACATATGCGTATCAAATCCTCTACATCAATGGTGTATCGTATTGAGGATGCATACCGCACATGAAGACGATCTGGCTCTTCTCAGCTCTGACCCAAGCCTCTCACTGTTTCAGTTTAAATCTACATCTCCACCCCTGTACCACATGATAGCCACGTCAAAAATGTCAGGGAAGGCTCCACCCAACCCTCTAGGATGCAAATCTGGAGTCCTGTGCTCAGTATGGATGACATGAGATCACATATTAGCAAAGATTATCTTCCTAAACGCCCACAATTCAAGTTCCGCCCACTGGTCGTTACATTCCCGCGATATCTCTTGCTTGGAGTCACACCTCACGGTTTCGTGTTCAACAAGGTGTGTTCTCAGACAGCGCCAGGATGTCTAACAACCGAGGTCTGTCACGTCTCACACGTCTGTCTTCTTCACGGATGGCAAAGGTGTGTTTCGTTTAAATTGCCCATTACCGGGTGAGAATGCCAACATGAGCACAAATTCACACTGTAGACTAGATCGACAACTAATTACTCAATCTAAAATTATACCTTTCTGGCCACACCGTCACAAGTTCCGCCCCTAAATTTGTTGTGGTCCCCACAAACCTACTCTGCTCCATTATCAGTTCTAAGTTTATGTCTTTTTGCTTGTCGTGGTCTGAGTGAATTGTCCGCTCGTATAGCGTCGCTACTTGGTTGAAAGTTCAGCGAGTTAGTGCCTGCAGTTGTCGGCCTTGGCGGGGGATTGCTTCCAACTTGTTTCACATTTGCGTTCCGTCGATGTCGGCGTGCATTCCCTGCAATCTGATTTAGATTGGTGTCCTCTCCGGGGCGACGGCGTGTATCTGTTTAAGATGAGTTTCCTCTTCTGAACGTTGACCGCTTTTCTTGGCGCTCTTAGGGTAACAGTTGTCACGGCCATCTCTTGGCCTGCACTCTGAAGGCAACCTAGATGTGTCGGTACGTTTAGTGAGGGCGCTCTTTGAGGGACAAACCGGTATCAAATTCTCTGAGGACTTACACTGAAAACATCGCTTCGGAAGCGGGCCCTGAGGGCACATGGCTGCCATGTGGTGTGAAAAGTCTCCACAATTGTAGCATTTTATTTTTCTAGGCCTCCTCTGTGCCATGGGTCGCCTCCTGCTACCCTTACATTCCTGGCTGCCAATGCCTCATACAAAGACCGCTTCAATTCCCTGAACAGATGGTTTGCTGTCAAATTCTATTCTCTCATTTCTCGCCAGACTACGGAATCCCTTTCTGAAAATCTTAGTCTGATGTATAAATACATCAACACCTCCATCATCCGGTATAATAAATCCCCATCCTTTATCGACATTATAACACTTACAAACTCCTTGTCGCCTTGTTGGTGCATCTGTGTTTTTACTTACCTCTAAATTACTGCGTTCACTATCAACTGCCTGACTCTCACCTACAGGAAGGTCTAGTTTTGGTTCCAGTTGATCCAAACCTTGGTTCTGCTCTAGGTTTTCATTCGGTTGGCAGTGTTTCTTTCTTCTTCGCGTCTCCTTTTGTGCTGGCGAAGTGGTCTGTGAAAGCTGTGCTATCTGGGACTTTAGACTAGCTACTTCTGCTTTGAGTGCCTCCTCTTCATTGTGAGCTTCTGCACTGGCTATCTGCACTAGCGTATCAGGCTCTTTGCCTTCCCAGAAAACAGCATAGTCCCTAACTTCCCTAAATGAGACACCGGGATTTTCTAGGACGAATTTCTTCACAAATGACTTACTCAGATCATCTCTCAGCTGGGCAACAAAATGATCCCTGAGCATAGATGGGTCCGCAGGAGGCAAGCCTTTCTTCGCCCGCGTTGCATTCAATCTCAGAAATAATTCATGCAACAGGTGAGAGAATTCCGTTACTGATAAGTTAGGCCCTGTTTCATAGCATAGAAACCCCTAGTCATCTCATTGACTAGTTGTCGCTCACAGTAGGCTTCTTCCACTATTTCAAGTAACTTCTCAGGGCTGGCCTTGGCTCTGCCACGTATCCGTAATTCCCTAGAGACCACTGGTGTAACATTATTCCACACAATGTCTAACATATCTTCTACAATTAGGGGCCCTACCTTCCATGCAGCTTTTACCTCCTTCACAAACTCTTGCCAAGTGGGGCCTGGCTTTTCACCAAATCGTCTTACCTCCGGCACTGTTATGTAAATCACCTTCACATGCGCATTGCTCTGGTTCTTTCCTGGTGTGAGGATTTCTTCACGGGAGCCACCTCCAGCTGTCGAGGCGCTCCCAGGCTCTGACCGGCATGTTGCGTCTGCGCATTGAGTTGACATCACTGCTCTAGCCCTAACCTAGCAAAATACAATGCAAAAACAGATGGAAAGAAAACACTTATTATAATATTACAATAAATAATAGAAAGTGTCTCTTATTTTTTTTGCTTGCTCTTGTCTTCTCTTCGCTGTTGTAGCCTGTAGCAGTTTCAGGTGCTGCCTGGTGATACGATTGAGTCCCTGGCTGAATGTCAATCGTGGTAGGTCGGCCGCTGGTTTGGCATAATAACACTGGCGTAGCATAGTGTTCCTGTTTGTTGTGATGGGGTATCATTAGCAAGAATACTATTGCAGGAAAACTGATATAACTGCAAACGGCTGGTCCCTGGCCTGATAAGGGATGTACGGTGGTATGATCCTTCTCTGGGCCTGCGTTAGTGCGACTCTTCACCTGGCCTACGTTGGTGCGACTCTTCAATGGGCCTATGGTACTTCGAATCCTCATGATATAGTGCGATTCTTTGCTGGGCCTATGGTGGTGCGAATCTTCACTGGGAAGATGTACTGGGCAGATGTGCTGCTCCGTCTGTACTGGGTGTTATAATACTCTTGTAAGGTTTAGCTGAGGTATCTTTGGTGCTCACTGGTTGTAGTGCTCTATTGCAGCATTGAACATTCCGCGTATGACTCCATACAACACTGTCTGTCAATATCCTGCCGACGACGCCATTTGTGACGGTGCGAAGACGATGTGTGAAGGAGAATAAGAATGCGTGTGTAATGTTGTCGTCACTCTCTCTGGCCTACTTTCACACACGTTTCACAGTCACCGAAAAACTCTTGATGACAGGGGACCCACTTTTATTAATGAAACCCTATCAGGTAGCACATGAATCATACAGAAAACAATGTTGTCCTCAAGTTTACTTTGTAGGTAATTCCAATACAACACCATATAACCAAGCTATTTAGGTATTTTCTACGCAACACCATATAATAACCCAGCTATTTAGGTAACACCATATAATAACCCAGCACAGACTGCTGGACTCTCTCTATGTCGTTAGTTCTCTTAGCACAGACGCAACATATGCGTATCAAATCCTCTACATCACTGGTGTATCGTATTGAGGATGCATACCGCACATGAAGACGATCTGGCTCTTCTCAGCTCTGACCCAAGCCTCTCACTGTTTCAGTTTAAATCTACATCTCCACCCCTGTACCACATGATAGCCACGTCAATAATGTCAGGGAAAGCTCCACCCATCCCTCTAGGGGGCAAATCAGGAGTCCTAAGCTCAGTATGGATGACATGAGATCACATATTATCAAAGATTATCTTCCTAAACGCCCACAATTCAAGTTCCGCCCACTGGTCGTTACATTCCCACGATATCTCTTGCCTGGAGTCGCACCTCACGGTTTCGTGCTCAACAAGGTGTGTTCTCAGACAGCGTCAGGATGTCTAACAACCGAGGTCTGTCTCCCACGTCTCACACGTCTGTCTTCTTCACGGATGCCAAAGGTGTGTTTCGTTTAAATTGCGCATTACCGGGTGAAAATGCCAACATGAGCACAAATTCACACCGTAGACTAGATCGACAACTAATTACTCAGTCTAAAATTACACCTTTCTGGCCACATCGTCACAAATCGGATAAAGGTGACAAAAGTGCCCGCCTGAAGATAAAGGACAGTGTGCTGGAAAAATGTCCTAAGGGACCAGATATACTTCGATCTCATTTCTGAAGAGGAGGTGGTGTACACATTGAAAACCAGCAGAAACACTGCTCCGGGTCATGATGGCGTACAATACCATCACATTAAACAGCTCGACGACTCAGCCATTTCAAATATGGTGACCGATTTCAATGCCAGCATACAGAATGATGAGGTGCCGGAAGACTGGCTACACAGTTACCTTCGGCCACTTCCTAAACCTGGCAAAGATCACACACTGCTCAACAGCTATCGAATTATCACACTACAGAATGTCTATGGTAATTACTTGAAAAGATAGTTGCAAGACAAGTAATGAGCCACCTCGAAAATGCACACATCCTTCCTGATACCCTTGGTAGCTACAGGCCGATGAAAACAACATGGGGTAACGCTAGAACGTTTGTGTACGATGTGTACGAGGGATTTCAGGGTAAAAGAGAAACGGTGGCTGTCGCCATTGACCTAGTGGATGTTTATAACAGTGTGGACTTTGCAGCCCGAATAGACTGTATAAGGGCGTGTAGTGTAAACCCTTGGATAAGAAGGTGGATAGCAGCTGCCTTAAAGGAGAGATCAGTTGCATTTCGCTTGGGAACTTGGACATCAGAACTAATGCGCACTTTCCCGGGACTACCTCAGGGTTCTCCACTATCACCAGTGCTGTATAACTTCTACACAGCAAAAGTAGCAACCTTTCTACAAACAGGATTGGGACGAACATTAACTTTCGCAGATGACATACTCATGTATAGAACTTGCTCTGACAGACAGGAAATGGTCCAAGGCATACAAAGACACTACAGGCGGTTTCTAAATGGTGTGAAGAAAGCGGATACGAAGTCAATCCCAACAAAGCCTGTGTGATGTGGTGCTCTTCGAACAACTCCATAGTGAAAGCAGACCTTCCAGACATCACTTTCAATGGTCAGAACATTGAAAGGCAAGACAGGCTGAAGTATCTGGGAGTAACGTTTGATCGTGGGCTATCATTCAAGCATCATATCGAACTGATCATACGAAAGTTCAAGCGAGTACTGGCAGCCTTAAAAACATTGGCTGCTGCGCGCTTGGAACAGAGACTGTTGTTTCTCCTGTATCATCAGCTCGTGATTTCAGTAATCAAGTATGGGCTAGGAATACTCACGCTGTCAGTATCATAATGTAAGCCACTGGAACGCATTCAAAATGAAGCGACTAGTTTTGGGCTGTACGGGTGATACCCCATTGTGACAATGAGATACATGCGTGGATTGCTGTCGAATAGATCCAGATATGCGATGGCCCAGGAAAAAGCATTTATGCGGGTAACCACCAACAAAAGACACGAGAAGGAAACTGACATCAAAGGAGCAAGAATCAAGAGGGGGATGTCATGGTTGGCACATGCAGAGGCTACGATTGGTGAGGTGACCAAGGTTGAAAATGTATCCAAAAGGGAAGAGTGGAGTAAGTCAGGGAAGAACTGGATAAACTACCAGCATGTCAACATTAGCCTTGGCAGAGAGTGCAGACATTGGGGCAATGGAAAAGCAGAGCTGGAGATTAATCAGCTGATAAGTGATCATGCTGGGGATGATGACGCCATTGTGTACATGATGGGCCTGTAGTGCGTGGTGAGATATCAGGATGGGGCTTCTCTGCGAAAATAAAGGGCAGGGTCATCGCTGAACAGAGTGGAGCCTACATGACAACAACCCCCTGCATGAGAATTGAGGTAGAGGCAGTTACTGCAGCACTGAGGTGACTGACTGAAACTCCATCAACCAGGGCAGTTATATTGTCAGACTCTCAAGCCATGCTTCGGAAAGTTCAGAACAGATGGCTGAGGCAGGAATGAAAAACATCAATAGAATCCTCAAGTCTTCAAGAACTGGCGTGGATCTACTGTCCTGGTCATGCAGGGGCACGTGGCAATGAGAGAGCTGACAGACTGACCTCGAGAGCACCCATAGTGAGGACACTGGACATGGATAAGGGAGAGATACTAAATGCAATTAATGATCGCCTGCTGGACAATGACACTGCAATGAATGAATCAACAAAGCTGAGACTGTTGAAGTTTGGCATCAAACATAGGAATAACAGAGATGGACGTGAGAAAGGATGCATCCGTCGTATGTACAACCAGCGTGATACAGGTGCAATCAGCATTCATACTCTTCGACATTTGCTGAGGTAGAATGAGCACCTAGGAGTTTACCCGGAGTGCAGTGAGGTCTATTCTGATTAACAATGACAATTACAATAAAAGCCACCATTTTTCATTCACACCTGCCTATGCGTGCATTGTGTCTTCACTCGGATTATGCTCAGCAATAATTGTTGGGATTCATATGTTGAAATAACTTCACTTCTTCATTGCCAAATCTTTGTGTGGCAATGCGATAAAAAAAAAAATGTCGGTATCTGCAGCAACTGCAGAAAGGAACTGCTCCAAATTAAAAACTAATAAACTAATAAAGACTTTTTTTTTTTCTAACATACGGCAATGACTCAAGGATTTTATAACATAATGAACTGAGCTTGTTCCCACAAAAGACGGATCAAGCAGGAATGATCCAGCAATTTTCAGCAAATAAAACTCGAGGAGTGACTCTTTAATATATGTAAAAGATAAATGTTACTATTTATTACTTTAAAGTGACCACTCGCATTTTTTATTCATATACTTTATAATTTATGAACTACGTTTATGATATTAATGAATTTATCAGTCTCTTTAAACTTTAATAACTTTGGAAGTACTCATGACTGCTGAATGCTAGAAACGGCGTATAAAAACAATTAGTTAAATTTTAACACAATAGAGTATACATTTTAAGGCTTCAACATAACAGCCATCTTTCGTGACACATTTTTCAGTCTGCTTTGTCAGCACACAGTTAACGTTTTTATTTGCTGTCGCCATTTTCAATAAGGTACAGCAGGGGTCGGTAATCCAGGAGCTTCTGGATTCTACTTTAGTAACGCTGAGTCATCTTAAGATCTAATCTATCTATCTATCTATCTATCTATCTATCTATCTATCTATCTATCTATCTATCTATCTATCTATCTATCTATCTATCTATCTATCTATCTATCTATCTATCTATCTGTCTGTCTGTCTGTCTGTCTGTCTGTCTGTCTGTCTGTCTGTCTGTCTGTCTGTCTGTCTGTCTGTCTGTCTGTCTGTCTGTCTGTCTGTCTGTCTGTCTGTCTATGATATAATAAAATACAACATGGCATATAGGAGAATCATTAGAATCTACATAAAGTAAATTTACATAAATTCATACAGCGTTAATGAGGGTGTCAGATAACTATTTATTATAGTTGCACCACTGTAATGTGGGCTTATAATAATAATAATAACAGGCTCGCTCCCCTAGGAGTATGGCCACACCACAATGGCTGACATAAGAAAATCAACACCTTGCACAGGTACTTCCCTTTAATATTATGCACACACCATAAGGCCTCACACGGCCAACAAACGAGTAAAATACACTATAACAATGAAATGCATTAACCACTTATACTGTCCGTATCATACACGACATAATTACTACACTGATAAACTGCAGTGACAACCACTCACCATGAGTGGCCCAAAATCTACGACAAAGAAATACACAAATCTTCGGCAACTTATAACGGCCTGTAACAACATCAATCCAAACACTACATTGTCCTCGAATCATAACTTAATAATCCAATAGGACTGGAACATGGCAAGCATCTCTAACAAATAGTCCGTAACATGGACTCCACAGCAAAATTGCTGGCACTCGGGACACAGGCTAGGAACTGACTGCCCAAATTCTTACCGCTTCCGTCTTGTCCCATGACCTCGCCGGTTAAGTTATACCAGTGTTGCCAACCTGATTTTGTAATCTCAGTGTTGTCCGGCTGATTTTCGTCGCTGCGAAATAGCGCCGTGACAGAGGGCTGTTACCACATATATATATATATATATATATATATATATATATATATATATATATATATATATATATATATATATATATATATATATATATATATATATAGTTTTGGCGAGGCGCGTCCCGTTTAACCTAGTCGGTTATATTATGGCGCATGTTCAAATATAAAAGACCTTTACTTCTAGTAAAGTTAATGTAAGTTAACGCACGCTTCGGCTGAGCAATTGTTTTTCTTTGGCATGTGTGGCCTCGATCTGACATTTTTCTGGTTTTCCATTCAAGTGTAACGGAGAACTATGTATGAGGATGTGAAAAAACACGCCCAATTACGCTTTATTGAACAAGGTTAGAGGAAATTAGAATGAATGATTAGCATGAAAAAATATTTAGCCGTGTGTCACTCATGATGTCGTTCTTTGTATGGTTTTTGTACTGATACAGTGGCTGGTAAACGTATGGTTATATTTGTGTAAACTTCAATGTTTTGTTTTATTTTCATTCACGACTGTAAGTGGGGTAACGTGGCTCAGAGGTATGACGCCCGCTTTTAATTCTAAAGGTACTGGGTTAGCTCCCAGCACAGGGAATATAATTGATAAAATGTTCTTTTTCAAAACTAGTGGTTTCTAATTATGCCATACTCCCTCCCCCCTCCCGATCTCATGGGAAGTGACATCAGATACATATGACGTAATGAAAGACCTCTTCTTTCGTTCAATTTTCCTTTCTCCATTCCGAAAATTACAAGAAAAAAAGATGGAACGAGAGTTACAGGAAAAGAAGATGAAAGAGGAGAGAGAATTTCAAGAAAAGAAGATGAGAGAGGATAGAGAGTTAGAATTAGAGAAGGAAAGAATGAGGATGGATAAGGAAATACAATTGAAGAGATTAGAAGTGGGCGCGAGTGGTCAGAACTCGACTCCGAGGAAGTCTCATTGTCCCTTCAGGCTGCGTCTGCCAAATTTTAACGATAAAATCGACAGTTTAGATTTTTTCATTGAGAGGTTCAAGGCCGCAAGCGTGGCCTGGAAGGCTGACAGAGATCAGTGGCCATCTCTGTTATCCACATTGCTAATGGAGCCTGCGATGGAGACTTTCTATAGCCTCCCGATGGAAGAAAGGGCAGATTACGACAAGGTGAAGGAACGGTTGCTTCGGAAGTTCCGTCTGTCGGCCGACGGGTATCGGACGCGCTTTAGAAACGCGATGCCAAGTGCAGACCAAGACTTCGAAGATTTCATCTCGAAGATCAAACTTCTACTAAATAGATGGATCGAGATGGAAGGAATTCCAAAGGACTTTGATGGCCTGGTTGACCTTATGCTACGGGACAAAGTGTTGTCCTCATGTTCTACTGATTTGGTGGCATTCTTTCAGGATCGTCAACCGAAGGACATTGATTCAATGTCACAATTGGGCCACCATTATGTCCTGGTCCATCCGGGCAAACCCATCCATCGTTCTGGAATGTCTGACGCCTTAATTGCTAGTGTCGGCAAGGTACAGCGCCAACCATGGCAAAATCAGTCAGGCGAGGCAGACAGGTGCCAAGAGCAGAAGTACGATAGGCCCTACAGTCCCTATCAGCCATGCAGAGGAAATTATGGGAACTTCCGTTCTCACCGGAATGGTCGGTCGAACTGGCACAACCGACAGTGGATAAGTGATAGCGACGGAGGAAAGCGCCAAACGAGAAAACAGGTACGCTTCGAGGAGTCTCGGGACGAAGATCGGACTTTGTATAAAACAAAACATTCCAAGCAGAGGATTGGTTCCTCAGAGAGTCGATCTTCCGACTCCGATGCGCGGTAGTCACCAGCTAAAAGCCCAAGCAAGAGTCCACACGATGAGTCGAAAAGAGAGCGTATGTGTTCTAATTGTGGGGGCAATAATCATTATGCTGACAGGTGTCCTACTCCAATCGAACACACGAATTCCGCGTTTGAGTTGGACACAGTCAACAGCGAGGACTGTGTAGGGTGTCGTCCTCTGTTCTATGCGAACGAAAATATAGTGTTATGCTGCGGGCATGCGGCACCATGTCTGTCGGCGGTCCATGAGACTGGCAAGGTGGCTCTCCACAAGGGTGTAGTGGAGAAGAAACCAATCTCCGTATTGAGGGACACTGGATGTACCACAGTTGGGGTGCGTCGCTCATGTATCGACGAGTCCTGCCTTACAGGCAAAACTGTAAAGTGTACCACGTTTGGGGGCAAAGTCGAGTCTTATCCCCAGGTGTGTATTAATGTGGACACCCCGTTCCTGTCGGGTAGAGTGAACGCGTTCGTCCTCGAGAATCCGATCGCCGATTTAATCGTCGGCAATGTACGGGGAGTGCATAATGCTATGGGTATGGCTGGAGCAGAAGCTCAGCAGCACCAAAGTCCCGAAGCGGACGATCAGGTGGTCGAGGTATCACCACCTGGCAAGAAAGTACATCTGAGACGGGGTTCGCGGCAAGTGCCAAGACACATGAGTAGGAATAGTAGAGGCATATCCGAGGGCCCGATAGCTGGCGATCGCACAGTATGGGTTCGCAATGTTCCCCTGAGTGCTAGTTGGCGCACATTCAGAAGAGTGTTTAATGAGGTCACGCCGGTTAGATTTGTGGAGGTATTGTCATTGCGCGACAATACCAAAGTTGCACGAGTGACTTTCGGGAATAGGTGGGGTGCGCGTGATGCAGTCAGGTGGAAGCACATGTCGTTGCTTCATAACCAGCAGCGACGAAAATCAGCCGGACAACACTGAGATTACAAAATCAGGTTGGCAGCACTGGTATAACTTAACCGGCAAAGTCATGTGACAAGACGGAAGCGGTAAGAATTTGGCGCAAAGGCAGGCAGTCAGTTCCTAGCCTGTATCCCGAGTGGATGGATATATTCTTCCCAGTGCCAGCAATTTTGCTGTGGAGTCCATGTTACAGACTATTTGTTAGAGATGCTTGCCATGTTTTATGCTAATTCGTGCAGAAAGGCGAAAACAGCAGCAACCCTAGACTCCGACTGGAGCAGTGATGAGTGATGATTACATCACCTGTGCATAAAGTGTATCATATCATTTTGTGAGATATATGTATCTTGTTAATTCTAATTCAGGCAAATCATTGATTTCACGCTATCCGAGGACATATTTTCCCAATTTAATACCCAGAAGAATATTGGTGATTTCTAATCAACTTCTCTGAGTTACGCTGTGTATACTCAAAAAAGAATTTAATTATTCAGAAAGTAATCTTGAGCGAACGCTGCTAGCTCTGAAAACCTTCACCTTTACTCGGAGTTTGACCATTAGTGGACAACTACTACAAAGCAGGGGTGACAACCTGCGACAATACTTAACCTTCTCGGATAATAGAGAAGAAATAGGAGGTTCCGTGTGTAAGCTGCGCACGTTAAAAATCCCTCGGCAGTTGGAAATCGTAAAGAGTAGGTCACACGGCCGCTACGTTGGCAAAATGTAAAAATAAATTGGAAACCTACCCACCACAAAACTATTTATAGAATGTGTGATTTCTGGATACATACATTGGCATCACCGCCGCTGCTACGGTGTTCGTGCACTGTCCAGATATCCTCCTTGTGTGATCTAAGGGAGGATATTGGCGCGCTGATGGAGTTGCCCGTGTGCAATGATGATGGTCCTTAAAACTAAACCAAATCAATCAATGACTAAACTATTTAACTGTGTATAGCAGGGATCGAGAGCGAGTCGATCAATGACTAAACTATTTAACTGTGTATAGCAGGGATCGAGAGCGAGTCGATCAATGACTAAACTATTTAACTGTGTAAAGCAGGGATCGAGAGCGAGTCGATCAATGACTAAACTATTTAACTGTGTATAGCAGGGATCGAGAGCGAGTCGATCAATGACTAAACTATTTAACTGTGTAAAGCAGGGATCGAGAGCGAGTCGATCGCGTTACCGATAGTTCACTGGCTGTGATTTAGTTGCTATCTAGGTAACTTATGGGGGAAAAAAAAAAAAAAAAGAATTTTAAAGCTAGAGAAGTTTCTGACTTACCCTGTCTTTCCAGCATTTAACTTGTAAAAGACGTGGTTTTTCCATGTCTGATGCATGTAGTTGTGTGTCGCTTTGAGTTTTCATATAGTTTTAGGTTTAAGGGTCGGCTCTTTCCAAGTTTTATAAAAGTATGATAACTTTGGCTGATGCAGGTCGACTTGCCCAGAATCGTGATGCGTTCAGAGCAGCTGTAATGGAGACAACGTTCTGGAAAGAATACGTCACATGATGATGATGATAACTTTGTATAATACTCAAGACCAAAAGAAACGCACATGGCATAAAATGTTATTTTCAAATATAACCAACAAACTTAAAATAATGAAATTTGCGCACATGAAGTGTATGAATGTTTATTAACGTTTTCAAATCAATACTCATAATTATCCCCCCCCCCCCCCCCCCCCCCCCCCCCCCCCCCCCCCCCACCCCATGAGATCGCACTTCTGCATATTCTGAAGTACCAACAAAATATCCAACTGCACTAAAGTTTGTTCAAACCACAGCGTGAATGTCTTAATATCGGGTGTGTCCCCCCATAGCTCTGGCACATTCTTGAAGACGATAAGGCATCGATCTCACCAAGTGTTGAATGGTTTCCATCGGGATGGCATTCCAAGTTCTTTGTAGAGCATCTCTCAGCTGCCGTTGATTGTGAGGGGCCTGTCGTTGCACATGTCGTCCCAACACGTCCCAAAGATGTTCGATACAGTTTAGGTCAGGTGAAACGGCAGGCCACTGCATAACTCAAACTCCATTCTGCTGCAAAAATCCCTGAGTAACACGAGCGGAGTGTGGCCTTGCATTGTCCTGTTGAAACACCATTCTGGCGGCGCCTCCGTTTGCTGCCAACAGCGGAAGCAGGTGGGGTCTGAGTACTTCATCCACATACCGCTGGGCAGTTAAGGTGCCGTCGATAAAGATGTGTCTGGACCTGAATCTGTAATTGATGGCTGCCCATATCATCACAGATGGACCACCACAGCGATCTCGTTCAATGACACAGTTGTTTTCGAATCGTTCTCCTGGTCGTCTGTAAGTTCGAATTCGGCCGTCGTTCGGGTGGATGCAGAACCGACTTTCGTCGGAAAAGACCACGTCTCGCCAACTTTGACGCCCTAGATAGCCACGGTTGAGAGCCCAGTCCAATCGTGCCTGCCGGTGTTGAGCTGTGAGGATCTGTCCGGTGTAGGGTCTATGGCATATGAGCTGAGCTTCCCTTAACCTCCTGCGCACGGTTTGACCACTGATGGCGTTGCCACGAATTCCAATGTTTATTCTGGCTGTGGCTACAGCGGGCATGAAGCGGTCTCGCTCATGAGTGCGCCGAATGGCCCTGTCTTGCCTGTATGTCGTAACGCGTGGAGTGCCAGACCGGGGTCGGTCGGCGATGGTCCCTGTTGTTTGGTTTCGATGCAATAGACGATAAATCGAGGTATGGTGAACTTGAAATGCCTGGGACACCTCTCTAACTGATGCCTCACCTCTGAGCATTCCCACTGCTTGATTACACTCGTCAATATTCAGTCTAGGCATCGTTTTGCTGTGTGAAATTATTATGGGTTCTACGCGCATTTTATAGAGAATTGGGTGAAGAACAGACAACCAAAAGTCGTGCATGAAAAATCATAAAATGCACGAACTGTAATGAATTTTTATTCTGAGCGTTTCCTCGTCCACGCCGTAAACAACTCACCGCAGCACAAATTTTCCACGTGCAGTATCGTCTTGCATTGCTAAAGTTGTGTTTAAAGACTATTTAAACTTGATTGTTTTATTTTATTTGTCTGAAAATCAGAACAATTAATATGTGCGTTTCTTTTGGTCTTGAGTATATATAATTGTAAAAGAAATTGAATGAAGATTAATAAATATACTATTGGGACAGCAACAACAAAAATGTGTTAAAATATACCGGCCCTGAATACCGGTAATCCGTTACAAGCGCCTTGGAAAATCGGCACCAAATACTGGCCTGTTGCCCTTAAGGAGTTAAAAGCGTGGTATCTATAAGATTACAAATACTTTTCCCGCGTTCCCAGTGAAAACCAACTGCTAACTTAGAAAAATTCACGTTTATCATAAATGATATACGAGGTAAGATAGGAACATGATCTTCTCTTGAAAGTGAAGTTAACATTCGGTAAATATCATTCAATTTGAATTTTCCACACTTAAAACTTAAATTAATGATGAGTTTAACTGTGGCACCGATAAAATGGCTGCTGAACATCTGCTTTAAATGTGCCCAACATATGAGGAGCAGAGAAAGAGCATATGGCTTTCACCAGTACCATTCCTGGAAAAACTACGGAGAAATCAACAGCCTTAACCTGACTACTGCTTTCTTTGAAAGTTGACGTCTGAAAGTGAGCGAAGAAGAAGAATAAGAAGAAGAAGATGAAAAACTTAAATATAGGATTCATTTATTCCAATTTTCAGATGAAACCTGAAAACAGGCATGATTTTATCGAGGTAGATCTATAAAGCGCTAGGTATTTCTAAGTAGATCCCCGCGGTTACTAGGTTACCCAACCGCTGATGTTTGACATTCCATTCATTAATAGAAATAACCGTTCCGTGGACTGGTAAATAGACAGATTACACTGACAAACAACATTTTTCTTTCTTATATAAGAATAAGTGTTCTTAGGTCAGTTTCTTGCGCTGATTTCAAATTTGAAATCCGTTTATCTCTATCACGTCGGGTTCTTAAGATATTTGTGAATAAATATATTTTTGGGAAACCGTTATTTGCTCCGTTTCATTTTTACTATATAACTTATTAAAAATTAATAAAATGCAAAATAATTCTACTTTTTATACTGCTAAAAGATGCATAACATATGTTACGCTATTTTTCAAATAGTTACTGTATTTTGAAATAATTCTGAGTAAAATATGGCTTCTAGAAGTTGTAGAAATTCGGCTGATCTGTTCTGTTACGTGTGCGGATATTTTACCGATCGTGTTCACCAGAAAAACTTTACACCATTACTAAAGAAAGCATATGAACTTTATTTCGATTCGAAAGTTGATGATGCAAATAAATCTTGGAAGCTAAATGCAGTTCGTTCGACTTGTGCAAATACATTGGCAGGTTAATTACGAAAATCGCCGAAGCATTCCATAAGTCGATGCCTTTTGGAGTGCCAGTAATATGGCGTGAACCGACAAATCACGCTACTGATTGTTACTTCTGCTTGACAAATATCCATGGTTTCACTTTTAAAACTAGAAAGTCTGGGGTTTATCCAAATATTGAATCGGTTTCGAAACCAGTGCCTCATGATCCAATCACGTGTCCGACCCCAGTTCCACCAGAACAATATCCGTTGGAGGTGAATGAACCATAAGAAATTGATAGTTTACCTGCTTTAGAAACTAATTCTGACTCGGATTATATACCGGTGAATGATGGTGTTCACTTAATTGACCATTCAGAACTTTCAGATCTAATACGTGATCTCGCTCTTACCAAAGGACAAGCGAAATTACTCGGTTCGTGACACAAAGAATGGAATCTTTTAGCGCCCAATACTCCGATATCTAAATTTCGTCATAGACACAGAGAACTTGTTCAATACTTTGAGATGGATGATGACATTTGCTATTGCAAAGATTTAAACAGTCTAATGGTGCACCTCGGTCATGAGCACATAGTAACGAATGGTGACTTTCCATCGACTCTTCCAAGACTAGTCTAAAAGCCGTGTTATTGCATAACGGAAATTTATTTCCATCAATTCCAGTCGCCTACTCTGTTCATATGAAAGAAACTTATGACAATATGGCTATACATTTGGCAAAAATAAAGTACAATGACTACCAATGGCGGATTTGTGGAGACCTAAAGGTCATTGCAATTCTCACGGGCATGCAGACTGGGTTTACTAAATTTTGTTGCTTCCTATGTGAATGGGACAGCCGCAACAGACAGGAACATTATGCAAGAAAAGTGTGGCCTATCAGGGATCGTATGCAGCTCGGGCATAAAAATGTAATACACGAGCCATTAGTTAACAAAGACAGCATCATTTTACCACCGATACATAAAAGTTGGGGCTCATGAAGAATTTCGTAAAAGCGTTAGATAAAACGAGCAAAGCTTTCACTTATCTTCGAGAAAAGTTTCCGCAAGTTAGCGATGCAAAGATAAAGAAAGGTATCTTTGTAGGACCTCAGATTAGGAAAGTTATTGCAGACAAACAATTCGAGAACTTGTTACATGGTAGTGAACTTCACGCATGGATGGCATTCAAATCGATTGTCGATAACTTTCTGGGAAATCACAAATCTGTCGACTATGTGCATATTGTTAAGCAGTGCATAGATGCATACAGAATTATGGGCTGTAACATGTCCCTCAAAATCCATTTGCTCGATTCGCATCATGACTTTTTCCCTGACAACCTTGGCGAAGTCAGCGATGAACATGGAGAACGATTCCATCAAGATATCGCCGCAATGTTATCAAGGACGGTGGTGTGACCATGCTTGCCGATTATTGTTGGATGCTTCATCGCGATGTACCACATGCCATTCACCGACGAAAGTCGACTGCAAAGAAATTCAAGCCTACATAACTGTTATACTTCTTGTACGAATGATGTTGTAATACTGTATGCGTTGTTAAAAACCTTCAATTGCGTATTTCTAGAGATCCCGACCTGATAGAGAAAAACGGTTTGCAGATTTAAAAACAGCGCATTAAAATTGACCAGAAAAACATAGAAATGTTAGAGAAAGAAAAATTTTTTTTTTTTTTTAGCCAGTGTTATTAGACTGTGACTGTAGTATATAAGAAATAGCGTTGGGCAGCATATCAATTTCCATTTGAAAAGCCCATTCATTACAGTTCCATACTTTTGGAGTTCGCATAGGTCATTGCCAAACAAAAACTGAGATAACGTCAATCCCAAAGATGAAGAAATGCCTAAGTCCACGTGATATTTTCTTGTATCACTGAATAACTACTTCTTGGAATGGATATAGGAAGTGTTATTTCAAAACTGACATTTCACCTGATGTGATATGCATGATCAACTCTGCGTATCGCTTTGCCGACAAAGTTCCATGTGGTATAAATTATCCTTTGTGACAACGGGAAGGTAACGGATAATATGATTTTAGGTCGATTGTACGGGCTCTTAAGAACATACAAGGGCAGACAGAAGTTTCTGTCAAACATCATCATCACTCAAAAAAGAGTAAAACTGAATTTTTAGAAGTTAAGAAATAATTAAACTATATTAATGTAGTTAGGACTATTTCAAGCAGTATAGAGGTATAGAAGGCGTATACCGTGCGACTGTCTAACTGAATATAGCTGAAGTACCAGTATACAACATATATGTGGACAGTGGACCTATCCGCATTGTTACTGTAAAATTATTATTGTCATTTGTTGTGACATTAATTGTGAAACTGTAGCAATGTAGTCTGGTCTAAGAGTGCATATATCGTAATGTTACGATTTTTATCATAAGCTCTAATGTTGCAAATGATTATGTGGTTTTAACTGGTGGAGAGAGGAAAAAATCAGATTCTACAAACGACTGGACTATTTTTAAAAGAAAATGAGCTGAATTGTGCCATTTTGCAGACTTTACCTTCACTCTGCTAACGCACACGAAAGCCACCTTAGCAATGACGTTGGCAAAACTGGATATTCTTTAGCCTACTTGTCCAAACACGGATGCTAACAGAATTTGAAAACGTTTAAAAGTGTGTTGGTTTTCAATAATAATTTTTACTAATGTTTCCCCCCAACAAGTCAAGCACAGTAAGTGTCATATTGGAGTTTAATTTAAAAAAAAAATTGTGATTTGAAACACAAAAATGCCGAACTGTAACATTAATTTGTATGGTTGTTTAACTCTTAAAGGTCGAGAGACCAGTATTCATGGCCGATTTCCCCAGGCGCTCGTGTCGGGAGTCCAGTTTTCGGGGCCAGTATATTTGAACTCATGTTTTGTTCTGTTGAGTCCCAATCTTATATTTCATGGATCTCATTTAGTTTCCTTTACGACTAGCTACACTATTATCATACGTTTAAGAAGCTTAAAAAGAGCTACCATTAAACTTAAAACTATATGAAAACAAAGCGATCGGAAATCCTTGCGTTAAACATGGACAAGCCAATACGTTCTTAAAGAGTTAATAATATGCGTGTTCCCAGGTATGCTTCATTTTTATCATCATCATTATCATTTTGCTTTTCACTCCTTATATTGTAGTTACCACTGCAGCTGGCCTCCCGGCAGGAAACTAGCACCAGCAGTCATACGCTGTTGCAGCTGCGCTTTATCTAACAATTTATTTGTCATAATAAGGTTGCCAGCCCACACGCACAGCCTCATTATTGTCGCCTTGTACGACATGCCTGAGTGAGCAGTAGTTATTTTCTTTCTTTGTATTTTCATAGACCGCTGGGAACTAGACATGTTCCAGGTAAACTTTATACTACAACATTTCAAGCTGAACAGCTTATATCTAGATTCCTCTTCAAGGCAGGATTATCAATTAGGTTAAGTAGGCTGAAGCCTAGGGGTTAGCAGCGCTTGAGGATACGGTGCATAAGGTAAAAAAAAATTTTAAATGCATAGAGTATGTTCAAAAATGAAAATGTTTGCACTTTGCATTCGCATTCAAAACGTTATAAAAAGACAAAAAAATAGCTTAAAAGACAAAATGCACCACGGGAAAAATCATAAGAGCGTATGAACTATTTAAAATGTGTTTATTGTGTTTACCTTAAGAATAATAAAAATAGTACGAATAAAGATTATTACAAAAATAATTACTATTACAAGAGGTAAGCAATACTAACAAACCAACATACCAGACTATTTATAATAATAGTATATACCATCACCATGCTAAGGGGTTTGACAAGAAAAACAATTAAAATTATTGCCTTTTATATGAAATGGGGGCCCAAACACCAAAAAGCCTTTGGCCCTTCTTGGCTTAATCCGGCCTTGCTCCTCTTAAAACTAATAATATCTTAATTTATTTAATCCCGCAATCAGATGGCAAACATAGATCATCGCTTCTTGCTGATCATTACGGCCTTGATTTTGACGTCTGCAGCCGATTCAAGTTTTAACAATGATGACAGGGATGACAGGTAATCAGCCTTTTTTTTTAACATAATTTCTTATTTGAGAGTAACACTTTTCTTTGTTGTTGCTTGTTATTGTTTAACAAAGAGCTCATCACCATAATAATAGTTATCAATCATTGTCATTATCATCATCATAATCATTTAATTCACTAATTCATACAGGTTTCAAAATTGGTAGCTTCACGTTCCTTTATACCTAGCTGTAAATGGGAACCTGACTTTGTTCTTGAGTGTGGGAACGCAAAGGCAGTGAGGATGGGAACTGTATTAATTCTACTGTTGACTTTATCTACTACCGTACTAGTATGTTCTCTATTGGCCTTCCATTGTTTGTCTCTCTGTCTAACAACATTATCTCTATTATGCTTTTTTTTTTTTTTTGTTCAAATCGTAAGCTGCCAAGCGAGACTAAATGTATACCTTCACTTGTATGTCCATTGCAATTTTTTTTTTCTTTTTACTGACAGACAGTCAAATCAGATTGATGGGTATCGTTTTCAGTTGTTCGTTGGATTATTAACAATATTCTGTGTAATGTGATCTATATAGCCTCCATCGAAGTCATCTAATATTTTGACATTGTTATGATTCGCTTCCGTATGAAGGCATATGTTAAGTGTAACTCTCGATGGCTCTTTTTCATGCTTACAGAAGAAAAATATGTGTAGCATATAATTATCTTTTACTTTTCTCTAATATTGTGACGTTTGGTTATTCTGTTCTTTACTTCCGAGTTACCGATGCATTCTAGGAAAATTCATTTCTTTAGAGAAGAATGTTACATTTAGTAGTAGCCGTCTCCAGTCATAACGGACTATGGGGATGATGCGCCTTTGCGGTGATAGCCCTGACAAGCTATTGTACCTGGTGTTCCTTTGACGTGTTCTTTTCTCTTCCGCTCGTCGTAAGAGCTTCTTTACGCCCAAACTGAGGCGGCACCGTGGGGAGCATCTCCACTTGGCGCTATCGGCAGCTTCGTCCTTCCAGGATGCCCAGTGCTTTCTTGTCTTTCTTGCACACATTTTTGAACCTCGTCTGCGATCGTCCGGCTGTTCTTTTTCCACCTGCCAGTTGTTCGTAAACAATATCTTTAGGGGTGCGACTATCTCCCACGCGTTACATTTAACTTACAATATACACTGAAGCCATTATTTTTACATATGGCATTTGCAGCAGTTGTTGCTGCTTGTTTTTATGTTGTTTTAACACATTTAGCTACTAACAAAATAACATTAGTATATTATCACCGTCATTATCTTTTCTGTGGAAATAAAGTTAAACTCTTCAAAGCTAAATCCTTCTCTCCTGTGTCATCAGTTCAATTTCAGTCTATATAATCTCTATCCTTTTTAAGTTGGTGCTCAGTTTATTTCTCCATGTGTTTTGTTTTTGATATTCATCGATATCTGTTACCTAGGTGATTTCAGGAAAGAGGACGGCATTGCAATAATATAGCTCGGTTCCTAAAAATGCCATATCCACCTCCAGCAGAACCACCCTCGACCTTGTCAAGAAGAGATCAAGTGATAAATGTCAGACTAAGAACCGGCCATGGCAGATTCGAATACCATCTGTTCCATAAACTGATAATCGGACTGGCAAATGTGGGTCCACAAAACAAACATTAGAATATGTCCTCAAGACGTATTCGGTATGTCCTCAAGACGTATTCGGTCTTGCGAGAAACAGATTGGCAGCATGGCCTACTCCAACCCAGTTGAGGAATAAACTGTATGCAGACGACAAGAGAAGCCTTAGACGGACTACCGACTTTACAAGAGAGATTGGTGTCGTTATTTGAGAGAGAACGAAAACAGAAGGAGAAGGCTGGTCTAATGTAAATACGCTATTGATTTCTTTAAACGTTTCTCTGTTTCCACGATTTAACTTTTACATTGTCTGTGATGTTATTTATTTTTCTTTAGAAAAGAGACACTGAGACCTAACGATAATTACAATACTTTCAGATACTCAGGGTCTCCCCAGCGTACGGACATTCCGGTCACCCAACGAGCTCAAAAACTAACAAGAGACACTACTACAAGTCAAGCTGCAGATCGGTACCTGGAAAATGACAGAAAAGAGCTTGGCCTAAATCTTGATAACCTACCTGGTTCTTACAAGACTGCTTTTATGTCGGTAAATGATCTCCTTAAGAGCAAAGGTACAGTCATCTGTTTTAAATAATATTATGATGTATATTATGTTTAAAGTTCTGACCTAAGAATTGTACTAGCTATGAGATCAATATGAAATCTGGATCCAAGACTTAGTAAGAAAAAACGTTAAGACTCTCATCATCTGGACGAGCACTTGAGACAAAACTTTTTGTAGCAATCTGTTTTACATGATGAAGTAGCTATGACAACGTGCAACTTAATCTGAGTTGTCGTGTAGGACATGCCTGACCGAAATAGTATTCAATCGAAAATATTAAAATATTACAGCTAGATTGTAAGTAACTGGGACCCAAAGATGCAGCAATAGAGAATGCAGTCAGCGACCCATAGCTTGACTGCTTGCATCAGGATCAGCGAACCAGAGCTGGTCAAGACCCTACTCCACCTCCACGTGGTGGTCCTGGAAACAGATTGCATCACTGCAGTCTGGCTGAGCGAGTAGGGATCGCAGTGGGAAGACAAACCCGGTCCCCAAAAATGCCGTGCAGAAGTCGGATGTGTCGACCGAAAGGTGCAGATATCACAGCTTAGGCGTAAACAGACAAAACGCAACCACCGTCCTTTTCAGGACGAACGAGGAAGAAGAAGAAGTAAGTAACTGTCGTGAAGTGACGTCTGTACCACAACACGAATTCTGCATACCTCTGACCACACCGCGCGCCATACATTGTTAGAACTGCAAGATACCAAGATCAATCAGAACGCTCCGTTATGCCATGTTTAATACAACCTTGGAAAAATAAATTGGAAGTCTCAATCCGTGCAACCGAGTAAAGGATGCAAATTAACTACATCTTTATGAAAGAAGTACTACCTAGAAGAGGCTACCAAAACGATATTAGGGATGTTGCTCTACCCGTAAGTAATAATACTTTTACAAATATTGATATAGGACGGAAGAGATCTCTAGTTGATGGCCTCGCAGCTTCAGGTTAGTCCATTAAATAGCTGTGCAACGTACGCATAGAATCAAATGCATTTTGGAATGAAAAAAGTTGTTACTAGAAATATGTAGAATAATATAGGGCGTATTTTAAACTTCAGATGAATAAAATCGCTCAGGAATAACTTAGATAAATAAAATCTTAGTTGTCCTGATTTGCAGAAAAGGCAAAATTTACCAATTTTTTTCTGAACTCAAAACACGTTCTTTGGGAAACCACCTCGGACGGTCGAGGTCACTCTATAAATAGTGCGTGTCTAACAGAATCAGGTCAGTCACAATATTTGAAAGCGACAGCGAGCGGCAAAAGAAAGCTGGTGTTAGTGCAAGTGATTTGCCTTCTGTACTTAGAAGCAGACCATAAACAGCCATTAACAGCTCGTCTGTGTATATGCCTGAGGGTTTTATCCTATAAACCTAAATATACAAGAGGCATCCCTTACTGAGGTTACTACGGATGCAGTGCCGGTCTATGACAGAGGGCCAGACATCTCGTGTATTCCACTTGGAAGAATTTCAGCAGATATTTCTATCCGATATCAGAGGAAGCCATCTTCAGTGACTCAGATAAGTTGCCCACAAAGGCTACTGTACAGCATATTCCAGTTCACAAAACAGAAAATAAAACATTTCATGATGACAAAAGCAGTGTAGATCTCCAATCATATCTGTAACATTAACCAATATTACTTAACCAGAGAGACACCAACCAAGCAAGACTCTCTCTATAGTGATGGACAATTTAATTCAGTGAAAGACTTTGTTATACAATATTATTATTTATTTCATATTGTAATATGCTTTCTTTTAAAACTTTTCAAACAGAAAAGAGTAACTGTACAAATAAATTGTAAATATTTACCAACAGACTTACTTAAATTCTGTACTGAATGAATTAAACTAATAATTTTAGACTGAAGTAATTAATTATAGTCTTACACTGAATGAATTAAACTAATAATCTTAGACTGAAGGAGTTAACTGTAGTCTTAGACTGAGCTGAACAATTCAGTCTAAGACTATAGTTAATTCCTTCAGTCTAACATTGCTAGTTTAATTCATTCAGTATAAGACTATAGTTAATTCCTTCAGGCTACGACTAAATTTTAATTTCTCCAGTCTCATTTCCTTCAGTCGAAGGCTTAACCGTGAATTCAAGTTTAAACAAGTATTCTTAGACGGCGCATGTGTTGTAGAACTAAGCTCACAGATTCTGAATAAATTCGTAATTTTAATATTAAGCAAATTTTCTGTGATTAAGTGCACTGTTTAAGAAAACTTACTTACTTACTTAGTCGTTCCTCATCTACCGTGAGGTGTAGAGGTTTGGAAAAGAGAGCGCTATACCATCTTATCGGCTGCATTCCTTCCTGCCTGGTTCCATTCTAGTACTCGTTCCTTCAGAGATTGTCTAATGTTGTCCTTCCAGCGGACTCTGGGTCGTCCTGGAGGTATGGATCCCTGACTCTTAGCCTCCCATACCCGCCGTGGCTGTCACAAGATGGATTTTGGTGCGTCCTCTCTCCGATCTCTCTTTCACTACGGCAGTATCAGTTACATTTTTGTACTAATTTCATTGCGATTTTTTCCGAGTCGCACCTTTTTCTATCTGTTTGGCATGTATCAGAGAGTTTGTTTGTTCAAACATCTGACACCCCTTGTTGGTGATAATACATCGCATTTGCCAGGGTGTGGCAAAGCTTTGCTAAGATTAGGACCGGGTGCGCGACAGATAGAGATTAATCGTCTGTGCGACACATTCTGGACAGCCAAGCATGACATAATCTTTTCCAGTACACCTTGTTACAAAGAGATTACTTTCTGATAAAGTAATAATTAGTTACATCTGAAATACAGTTTACAGATGCGTCTGTGAATTCATCTGTCAGGCAATCGAATGTTTACAGCCCATTTTCAGAAAAGTAATGTTTGCAATTTTGCACTAGATGAGTCATGCAAAATATTCAGATCAGATTGGCTGATCATTTGAGTTCCATAACAAAAAGAGCGGGATAGGACAGTGAATATAACCTGACGCTTCAGTCAGTCTAGGTCACTATGAGATTCATGCTGCCAAAGACACCAGACTTGCCAGTAGTTAGAAGTCAGAATTTCCATTTATCAGACCGGACACTTTTTTTTGGAGTATTCATCAGGACTTACAATTCAGCCCAGTAAATCTCTAACATTTTAAATAAGGAAAACCGGCATATCTGAGGAAACTGAAACACACGGAGTCGTAGAGGGAATTATCTTATTAAAGAAACGACACCACAGACGCGTGTAAGAGGCCGATTCAAGTATCTTTTATTCATCTGAGCAAAACGTCTGTGAGCCATGATTGGCGTAAGTTGTGATTTTACATTCTACAGTTTATTACTAACAGGTGAACTAACATATATATGTATATGGCCATGTGAATTTTAATATGCGAAGATCGCTAGTGGATGTTCTAGTTATTTCATGCTGGCAACCTCAGCGTAAAGATCGATGATTCACGAACCACCACTGCACGGGCTGGTGATAGCTTTATTGCTAGTTTCTTAAAGAGAACTAAATGCATAAGGAGTTCCAAGTTCCATATGGAGCAGGGAGGAAAGGACGAAAGAAATGATGTACATTCTTACAGTTTCAAACCAGTGTAAATGTCGATGTTAACATATGCACTTTAAAAGTAATGGAAGTTTCAAACTTTTTCAAATCAGTGTAAACATAAATGAAAACATATTCAATATATATTGTGAACACTTTTCATTCACGGGAAATGTAAACGTAATCATATTCTATCTGTACTATTAACCTTTTCATTAAAATGTAACGTAAAGCTAAAGCTATCCAGTTTAAATGTAAAGAAAGTTTTATCACGAGGGATTAAATGTAATTCTCATCGAGGGTAAATTCTGAGATAAATGGGATGGTAGAATAGAAGAAAGGGGACACATAATTATGAGTCGGGAAACACAATTATCAGAAAAGAGTTTCGTTTCTATTCTTTATCATAGTTATTGGTGGTACCAGCAGAAAGTACAATCTCTGGAACAAGAAGAGACAAATGACCTACGCTTTAAGACGAGGGACCAACTTTGTAGACTCTCTTTGACATTTCTGGGAAACGAGCTACACCCGACAACCTTGACCAGCGACGACCGTGAGCAGTGTAAAAAGAACCTATCAACGAGAGCAGAAACTACTTTTGGCAGCTAAGGGCAAAGTATAAGCTGCCAAAGTGAACTTTTTTTCCCCATCGACTCTACTTTAAATCAGTGATGAAACTTTTCTTCTAAACTTTTCAATTATTTCCAAACTGTTAAAACTGAAGTGATTATTAAATTTTGTTATTTGTAGTTTTACAAATTTAACTCCGATTTAATCCTTTTAAATGTACTGCATGTGTGTCTCAGTCAATTTACTACACACACTCTAACCAGAGCTAAATCAGTATAATAAGAAATCCACTAAGAAAATCAGAGGTGGGGTCTTAACGAGCTAAAATTAATCATTGCTTAATTCTTCTGAAAAAAGGTCGGCAGATTCTAGAATTAACGTGCTCAGCCAAAGCAGCATTGTTTTCGCATATCTGAATATTTTGTGAAGACTCCCTTTGTGGTAGAAGTGTCATTACCATTCTATCTACATCTCTGCCAAGAGTAATCTTGTGAGAAGGTAAACACCTTTGAAGCCCATATTAGATACTCTTGAGTTTTGGCCACTGTTGGACCACTACTGCAAAGCAGGGGAGGCAATACCGTCACAGTGACAGCCGATCTTTTCCAGTTTAAGAAAACACGCATTTAAAATACATGCAATAGAATCATGTACTACGAGGTTAAGATAGAAGCCTAACATTAAACACTCACACAAAATAAAACATTGAATCTCCACCAGGTTTCATTTTTCCTCCTGGAACCGACGCCATGAACGTGATTGATTTATTAGCTGACGAAACTAAACGTGATGTGGACCCGTCTCTGCAATCTATTGTGTCCAGTATCTTACATGCAATAGTTCCTGGTACCGAGAAGACAATGACTTACATTCCAGGATGTTGTCCACAGTAAGAACACTCTTAAGATTTGTATTTAGATAAGTGATTAATTATTACAGCATAATCTGAAACACACTCCCACCGCACGCGCGCACTAAATTAAAAAAAAAAGTAGAGAAAACAAGATTCCGTGTTAATATTAGATAACAGGATGAGTGAGGGAGACGTCAATTAATACCCTTGTCGCGAGAGGTTTGGATGTTATTAAAATAAGACTTTCCTGGACACAAAGGTGTATTAGATGATACCAGGATAGTGCCAGATAAGAGACTGGTCTTATAAGAAATACCCCCTTCTCTGAAAAGAGCAGGGGTGTATCGACATCAATAGTGGGGTCAAGCTATGTAAACCTTCAAGTATGATGATAGTGTGGGGTACTGAAGATCTATCTGCTACCTCTTTAGATCCCACATTGATTAATGAATATACTTTTATTTTACTGGCTAATTATCTAGGGGAAAATTGAATTAATTATATGTAATAAATCTCAATACCGAACATTAACTTAATAAGAAGTATTAAGCAAGACTGACTGAAATTATTTACAATTTATTTGTCCTCTACCGATTTATTTTTTCGGTCAGGAATTCTCAAAAGAAATCAAATGGTATTTACAACATTAAATAAATAATATGGAATACACTTTTCCATAAGGAATAATATGGTAAAGGTAACAAGATAATGTCAATTACTTTTTTTGCCAATCTATAATCACTGTCCCTGGACTGTAAAATTCACTTTATTGAACAAATGTCCTACATATATCATCATTAAATGTTTTTTTGTTTTTATTATGTGGGGTTTTTATAATTGTAGTTTTGGCTGGATTTGCTGTTCAGTGGAACTAGATTCCACCTATCTTATGTGATGATGATCTGCATCCATCAGGCCGGGTTTACACAAACTGCAACTCCAGGCTGGGAATCGTGGTATGGCTCCAGATATATAAGGAGCTGTAGACACCAACAGACTTCCTCTCAGTGGATATTTCGTACTTTGTAATATGGAGACAGAACCTGGAATGAAAGATAACCGCATTCCAGGTAGGCTCCAGCACCACTCCCCCCACCCACCCACCGCCCACCCACCCACCCACCCACCCAACCCACCCAATCCCCACCCAATCCCCACCCACCCCCCCACACACACACACACGCACGCACGCACGCACGCACGCACGCACGCACGCACGCACGCACGCACACACACACACAACATCGCATATAAACATTTTTCAGAAATTGTGCTAACAGTTTGCACACGACATATAACTTCATTTCTCTTACAGCCAGTTCCATTTGATTATTCATTTCCTGTAAAGATCCTATGATAGATTCCTTAGCCCATGATTGGCTTCCATACAATGATTTGGTTAAGTACACAATAGCAAGTGACAACTTGATTACATCATGTTAACAATTCCTGTACTCCTATCTTATGTTCGAGAACAGTGTGTAATTCCAGGCTGAAATACTTATTCATATACCCTATTAAAACTTACAGTCGTAAATTTTGCCCTACTAACAAATATTATACACATTTTCTAATGCTGGCTTTCGTTTCAAAATCACACAGGTATGCCCTCAAGGCTGCAACACACTAGTCCTGTAGTTTCACTTTCTACACATCACCGAACACATAAGCGGGTATACACAGGCTAATAATCAACAATATATACAAATTATATATATATCTTTCTTACCCTCAGGCAATAATACACAAGCTGAATACAGGCTTTCAATGGGAATTTTAAGTCTGCTTTTAGATCACAGCGGCAAAAGACCCTGCACTAACAATTTGCGCTCGATTCATGCAGCTCGGTATTTAAATTTTGTGGCGGAACTCCCTAAGTCCCAGTTCTATATATAGCGCCGTATCCGCCCAATCGGAAGCACGGTCCAAATATGTGTTTAAGAATCAAAACCTAAGCGTTTTTCAGCTGGCCCGTATAATGTGACTAAGTTTAAATATTATATATTGTGATAAACGAGCGCAAAGGCCTTATTGCTCTATCTTTTCCTACATCTTTCGTATTGTATTTTCTCCGACATTTGCTCTTTCATCTCATATGTGCGACCCACATTTGCTATTTCATCGTTGTGATTACTCGCGACCGGTATCTAGAGAACCACATTTGTTCTTTCATCGGGGGAAATAAAAGTCCTTTGATTGAGTCGCCATGCCCGACATTATCGTTTGAAGCCCACATTGCATCGTGATAAATCTGGTAAAAACACATATGGTCATCCTAATCAAACGTCGGGGCATGCTGTAATTTCTGTGACACCACATTGGACGCCCAGATTGGCCAGGGGAAAACGTCTCATGCTGTAATGGTGTTATCTTTAGTCGGCAGCGGTTCAGACAAGCGTTGGTTTACCACATTGGACGCCCAGCTTGGCCAGGTGACTTCCAGAAATATATAATACCGCATAATCTGCTAGAGTGAGGCAGTCCAGTTTTTTACCTTGTGAGGAAGAGATTAAACCCAAAAACGCATAGCCTTATACACGTGTTTATTCAGAGTGGATGATAATTCAGTTCTGTGATTAATTGTGTTCTTAAAGGATTTTGCGAAGGGAAAAGAAGGTTAGTAGATCTTATACTTATTAATACATTTTCTTATTTTTGTTTATTTTAACCTCACAGCTAAAATGTGCGAAAGATAAAGTTTCAAATAATTCTTGGCATAACTGATTAATAAAATCAGAAGATTTTCCTAGAAGATGATAGGATGATAGGAGGTAATTAATAGTTCATATTTCACCTTTATCATCATCACAGTCTTCCATGCGCACACACTCTCATGCACAAGATATTTAACATCATTAGAATTGAACTCAGAGAGAGAGAGAGAGAGAGAGATGAATAATGAGTAGTAGTTTAAATGAAAGTCAACCAGTGATGTTAAATGTGAAAACTTACGAAGACTTTTGTGTGTCTTCAGTTCATCAGAAGTCTGAGTCTACACGCAACGCGTCTGACGTCTAACCAGAAATAAGTTATCAAAAACGGACATTTGGCTAGCAGAATTCGCCATAGGACATCTTTCATTCCTCAATTAAAAAGGAATATTGTCTCACCCACAAGTCATAAGGTGGACGCAGCATTTTTCGTCACCATATACTGCTTGCTCACAAGTTCAATACAGAGTTATCACAAGTTCAATACAGAGTCATCATAAATTCAAATCACTCGAAAGATCATTATTATCTGAAGTCAAGCAAAAGAGCTCAAAAGAGGAATCGCATATTTATAGCAAGTGCAACACCCTCTTAAGCGCATTCTATGAAGCAGACTCGAAAGTATATGAATCACGACTACATACGCAAGATTATGAGTCTACATATCACTAACATTTCGTGAAGATATCCAGTCTGACCAGTAACGTCGGGAGATTAGACAACAGACCTTTTGTTCATATGACAGCTATTAACTGTTGATCAACACTACAGAGATATACTCAAACAGTGAAGGAATATACATAGATATCTCGTCAGCGTTCTCCGTACGACAACAGTATTCATCAGAACGTCCTCAGCTTAGAGATACCCCACTCGACATAACGTATAACAACTTGGGACATTTTATGCATACATGTGAATCCTCATATCTAGGAGAAGCATTTAGAGACACATGGACTGTGTAGAGTACTCACCATTTTGGTAACACGTATCATATCACATCATCATTTCACTTTACACCAGTTCATTCTTAATTTACTATTACTTAATTAACTGTAATTTTATTATCTCATCTGTGTGTTTTGTGTGAATCGTCTTTCACCATCATCACGTTCTAACCATTACTAACCCTATATGTGTGGATATTTCATTAATAAACCCAACGATCGGTTGATCATTATCAAGAGTTTGTTAATGTATCACTCGTGCTGTCGGTGTTACATATTCACCTATAGGAACCTTTCTCTACTCAGATGAGGTTGGGGGCTTTTTCTTTACGGGATCTAAGGGCAGAAGCTAAGGTCGTGGGGAAACAGAACTCTTTCCATACTTAATTAGAAAACACTGTCTAGTGGAAAGCATTCGCATTCCTGTCTTCTTGTCCCTATCTCGAATAGGTCTTTATTCTTTCTTAACGAGCCAATTTCTAGAGACCTTATATCTATATCTCATAGACTATTCCTGGCAAAAACTACTGTAGTAGTTGCCCCAGTGACTCACCACACGACAATTGTGGACTCGTCTTGGGATTAGTGAACCCGGACTTAGAAGTGTGATAAATCACATTTTCATCCCTGCTATACAGTTGCGATAATTGCAAAATTTGTTGGCATTTTGAGGGATTACCTTATAGACTGACTCTTACTATAATTTGTCTATTTCATATGGGGGATAATTTATATCTCTAAAGCACGAATGATACTTTTTAAATTAAGTGACAAACGGACAGATTAAGCACTTTTTGAGAACAAAGGATACTGTAGGGTACTGATTTTGAAATCTTTTTCTGTAACTGCTGGGAAAATTTTATCATAAATATTTAGCAAATTTTTCATAGAAAACTTCGAGATAATCTGTTACATAATTTTTCAGAATATGCTGAGTGAGTGATTTTTTAAAGAACTATTTGAACTTGATTACTAATTTAAACCTAGCTGGTTTTAAAGAGATAATTACTTGTGCGAGTCTAAACAATTTGCTTGGAGGTCACTGCCAATTTTTCCCTTCGTGAACCCATACTGCATATCATGGCAGATGCCGCAAAAATTAGGACTAGTTTAATGGAGGCAGGGCGTGAATTCGGGTTAAGTGGAAAAGACCTGATGAAATATGTAAGCGAGGAAAATGATAAACTCCACGAAAGAGAGATGGAAATGCAGAAACTTACAATGGAGAAGGCCGCAGCAGAAGCAGCGGAGCGGAAAGAGAAAGCCGCAGCAGAAGCAGCGGAGCGGAAAGAAGCAGCAGAAGCAGCGGAGCGGAAAGAAGCAGCAGAAGCAGCGGAGCGTAAAGAGAAAGCCGCAGCAGAGCATGCACTTAAGATGAAGCAACTGGAAATCCAGGGACAGACCAATCAAATAGAGCTGGCAAAAAGTGCAGCGGCTTCCAACTGTGATGGAGGGTACTCACCCCGCTCAGATGGTGTGCCTACTTCGCAACCTGTGCCACCCAATGCCATGAACTTTCCGCTGGAACCTTTTTCAGAAAGGAACGATACCATGGACGCCTTTTTAGACCGCTTCGAACGCTTTGCAACAGGGTTTGGACTTGAAGAACGGAAGTGGAACTTGAAACTTTCCCAGGGCCTAAGAGGAGCCGCCTACGAAGTTTTTAATAAACTTCCGGCCGGAGAGCAAGATGACTATCAGGCATTGAAAAAAGCTCTCTTGGTGAGGTACGAGCTTCATTCAGAGGCTTACCGAAAAAAATTTCGACGTTCTAGGAAGGAAGCCGGAGAGACTTTCTCACAGTTCGCAGCCCGTATTGAAGACTACCTAGTGAAGTGGGTTACACTGGGAAACTTTACCGAGAACTATGACGGGTTGAAAGAGCTGATTGTGATAGAGCAACTAAAAGAATCTATGTCGGTGGAAATGCGTAGATTTCTCACGGAAAACGGCGCTGACCGGTTAGAAAATATTCTTACACTGGCAGAGCGATTCCAAAATGCTCTCATGGAGTCTCAAGGAGCCAGAAAGAAGTTTTCGGATCAGGCGCCAAGGCAACCTGCTCGCTCCTAACCAGACCAACAAAGCAAATGACCACACATCTCGCATAAACAGCACGCAAAACAAGATAACTACAAAGAGCAAAACAAGAAAAATGCTGCGCCACACCACAGACATGGAGATAAATGGTGCAAGTACTGTCGCTTGAACAATCACAACACTAATGAGTGCAAGCGCAGACCTCCTCCCCAACATGCTGCCTGTCTGCAGACAAAATCGTCACCCCGGAAGGAGCAGAGGACCGGAAACGTTTCTCATCCTCCCGTCATCGAATCAGTCCTCGTGAACGGACAATCTGTGGAGTGCCTTTATGACACTGGACTTGCTTTCGATGCGGTGGTCAGGGCATCTCTTGTCACCCCTGACCAGATAACAGAAGAGAGTGTTGACATCCAAGGTCCGACGAAGGATGTTGCACCTATGACACTGCCAATTGCACTTATCAGAGTGGAATCTCGTTATGTGACAGGAGAGATTCGTGCAGCTATCATGGAAGAACCAATCTACTCTTTAATCTTGGGATGTAGATATGTGTTCCTTGGAGAACCTACTCAACCACTAGTCATGGCGGCCGTACAGACTAGAGGACAGTCAAGAAAAGACGCAGAGCAGGAACCTCCTACCAATATCCTCCCCGAGGAATTGAAGAGGGCCCAAATGGAAGATTCCTCACTGGCACCCTGTTTAAAAAAATTACTTAGGACACACAACCCACCTACCAAGGGAGACTTCTTTATGAAAAATGGATTGATGTATCGCCGAGCTGGAAATGAAGGACAGGAACACAACCAATTAGTAGTTCCTGCAACCTATAGGAACCAGGTGCTTGAGATGGGCCACTCTATCCCATTTAATGGACACATGGGAATGAGCGCCACGACTCAAAGGATCGCCTGCCACTATTATTGGCCAGGGATCACCGGCGACAATGAACGTTTCGTCAAGTCTTGTCCTCAGTGCCAGAAAGTTGCACCAAAACACTGGACGGCACCCGCGACCCTTGGGGAGATGCCAATCTTGGGCACCCCATTTGAAAGAGTGGCCGTGGATATAATTGGACCTCTGCTGAGAACTAAAAAGAGGAACTCCCATATCCTTACCTTAGTGGACACCTGTTCCATGTGAGGCGAAGCCATAGCCATGCCAGCATGCGACTCAGTGCATGTAGCTGACGCTTTACTTAATATCTTTACTAGATTGGGCTTCCCGCATAAAATTCTCACAGACAACGGGTCACAATTTAGAGGCAAGTTGACAGAGGAGGTGCTTAGAATATTCAACACTACGCATATCCATACTTCGCCCTATCACCCCCAAAGTAACGGGCAAGTAGAGCGGTTTAACGGGACGCTCACCTCTATTCTTTGGAAGTTGGCACAGGAGAAGCCAGAAACTTGGGATCAGTATCTTCCTGCCGCATTATTTGCTTATAGGGAAGTACCGCATGCGTCAACTGGAGTTCCTCCGGCCACATTACTCTTCGGAAGACTTATTAAAGGTCCATTACAAGCATTACTAAGAACATGGACAGATGCCAAAGCAGACGACACTGTCACATCAGCCTTCCAGTACGTCACAGACTTGAAACAACGCCTGAAGACTGGCTGGGAATTAGCCACAGCGAAAGTACGGGAGGCTAGGCGGAAACATGCCAAATATTACAATCGCAATGCGAAGGACCGAGAACTAGCAGTAGGAGAGAAGGTGCTACTTCTTCTGCCAAGTAGCAGTAATAAATTGCAGATTTGCTGGAGGGGACCCTACAAAGTGGCGGAAAAGATTTCTCGCACCAACTATAAAATCGCCGTGAACGGAAAGCAGAAAATTTATCACTTAAATCTGCTTAAGAAGTTTTACGAGCGAGCCCCTGCCGAACCAGCGCACCTCATGACGATGGCCATTGCTATGCAAATGGAAGAAGAGCCATTATCATCCGTAGAGTACCCGGTGATACAGGAGGAATCACATTTAGATGTGAAAATAAGCTCCACCTTAACGGAAGCCCAGCAAGAAAAAGTAAGGAGATTGATGGAAAACCACGCCGACTCTCTGACAGACAAACCGGGCCGGACAAACCTGATGGAGTTTGACATGGAAGTCACGGATCCTACGCCCGTCCGAATGAGAACCTATCCGATTCCGTATGCCAAGGCGACGGCATTAAAGCAAGAAATTGATTACTTACTTAAGGAAGGCATAATTTCGAAGTCGGAGTCCCTTACAGTGCGGGAGTGGTGCTGTTACGCAAACCCAGTGGAGAACACCGCCTGTGCATCGACTACCGACAGCTGAATGCGTTAACACAGTTCCAGCCAGAACCGTTACCGGACCAGAACCAGCTATTTACTAAGCTGAGCAGGGCTCGCTATTTTTCAAAGATCGACCTCAGTAAAGGGTACTATCAAATACCGGTAAAAGCTGAGGTGAGGAACCTGTTAGCCTTCAGTACTCCAGATGGACACTTCGAGTTTAATGTGATGCCATTTGGACTGAACAATGCTCCTAGTGTCTTCACAAGGATGATGCAAAAGTTATTGGATCCTTTGAATCATCCCGCCATCAGCAATTTTATGGATGATATCCTAGTAGCTACTGAATTGTTTGAAGAACATATATCAGCGCTATCCTTGCTGTTTAACAGACTCAGAGAAGCGGGACTAACCGCCCGCCCAACCAAATGTCAAATTAGGTGTGAACAGCTAGAGTTCCTAGGACATACTATATCCCATGGGACCATGTTCCCCGAGACTCAAAACGTTGAGAAGCTGAGAAATGCACCGAGACCGTCCACTAAAAGGGATGTCCGGTCATTTGTATCTCTCTGTGGATTCTACCAGAGATATATAAAGGATTTTAATAGCCTCTGTGCGCCGCTTACATCGCTAACCAAGAAAGGAAACCCAGATAAAGTGACATGGTCCGCAGAAAGTGAACATGCATATGCACTCTTAAAAGAGAAACTCACCACAAAACCTATTTTACGGCTTCCGGATTTAACTAGAAAATTCATCTTGCGCACAGATGCCAGTAACATTGGAATCGGGGCTACATTACTACAGCCAGATGACAGAAGCCCACCAAATCTATTTCCGGTCGCATATGCGAGTCGGAAGTTAAACCGAGCAGAACAAAACTATTCCACAATCGAAAAGGAATGTTTGTCCCTCGTCTGAGGAATACAAAAATTTCAAGCATACCTGTACGGAAGGAAATTTACAATCCAGAGTGATCACCAACCTCTGACCTTCCTCGCCAATTCAAAGAATTTGAATGCTAGACTGATGAGGTGGTCGCTTGTTCTACAACCTTACACGTTCCAAGTGGACTATATCCAAGGAAAACATAATGTAGGAGCCGATTTTTTAAGCCGTCATCCTATGAGGCAGGACAGAGAGCACAGACAAGTAGAGGAAAGGGTGGAAACCGGAGAGAAAAAAGAAGATGAGGAAAAGGGTTAAGGAATCCCGAGCAAGAAGGCTAAGCTCTCCTGAGTACGATTGACATCACACTTGAGGAGGGGCTATTGTGATAAACGAGCGCAAAGGCCTTATTGCTCTATCTTTTCCTACATCTTTCGTATTGTATTTTCTCCGACATTTGCTCTTTCATCTCATATGTGCGACCCACATTTGCTATTTCATCGTTGTGATTACTCGCGACCGGTATCTAGAGAACCACATTTGTTCTTTCATCGGGGGAAATAAAAGTCCTTTGATTGAGTCGCCATGCCCGACATTATCGTTTGAAGCCCACATTGCATCGTGATAAATCTGGTAAAAACACATATGGTCATCCTAATCAAACATCGGGGTATGCTGTAATTTCTGTGACACCACATTGGATGCCCAGATTGGCCAGGGGAAAACGTCTCATGCTGTAATGGTGTTATCTTTAGTCGGCCGCGGTTCAGACAAGCGTTGGTTTACCACATTGGACGCCCAGCTTGGCCAGGTGACTTCCAGAAATATATAATACCGCATAATCTACTAGAGTGAGGCAGTCCAGTTTTTTACCTTGTGAGGAAGAGATTAAACCCAAAAACGCATAGCCTAATACACGTGTTTATTCAGAGTGGATGATAATTCAGTTCTGTGATTAATTGTGTTCTTAAAGGATTTTGCGAAGGGAAAAGAAGGTTAGTAGATCTTATACTTATTAATACATTTTCTTATTTTTGTTTATTTTAACCTCACAGCTAAAATGTGCGAAAGATAAAGTTTCAAATAATTCTTGGCATAACTGATTAATAAAATCAGAAGATTTTCCTAGAAGATGATAGGATGATAGAAGGTAATTAATAGTTCATATTTCACTGTCGTGAAACATTCTAAATCCACATATATAAATTAAAAGGTAAATGTAAAGCCTAACAAATAAATTCAATAAAAGAAAAGAGAAATGGTAAAAGTACAGTGCTGTCACAATGGCGTACAAAAATTCCCCTTGTTTTCTACTTCGTCTGCAAATTGTAACGTTTCCACGTTGATAGTAAAGCCTATAGCAGCATACACGCGTTTCCACAACACAATAAAACGTGTACTGCATTTCTAAGAAAACCTTGAGATACGCAAGCTGATTAATGACCTAAATTAATACTAACATTAATTACAGTACGTTAACATAAACGGAAAGACAGATGAACTTAGGATAGAGAGAGAGGGAGGGCTGAAAGCAGGAACGCATGCGACACGAACACGCGTCTCGCGATACAAAATTAATACCCTCCCCGCGCGAAAGGTCAGAAGCACTAACTTTTTTTCAAATAGACCGTGATAAAAAAAACACTACAACTACGAGAGTTAGGTTTAAAAACCTGAAAAACGCTTATTAGGAAACATGACATTATACTGGTTTACGTCTGAAATCCTGACAGAACAGTTAAAAAGGATGCGGACAGTGGAAGTTAAAAATAAACAACTGAGATCGATAAAAGACAGGAATTTTAAATGGGCCATTTGTTCTCATGATAATCATATAATTGGGTACCTTAAGACTAGTGGACTTGGAATATATAATAAATTATCAAAATGGTCCATTAGATACTAAAATATTGGTATAAAACATAGGGAAACTGGCATGGTCTGGTCATATCTGTTAGATAAAATGTGTGGTGAAGTGGGATGTTATAAATATTTATAGGGGACTTAGTGTACTGACTGAGATCAGCTGTGAAGGTATCTATATCTATTAAAAGTAGTGTATTATAGATAACCTTACTTGCTACCACATATCTCTTATCTCAGTCAGAATTATTCTGGAATAGTGTGATGCTACGTTATGCGTCTAGGGTATGAGTATGGTGAAGTGTAAGTCACAACAACAGACAGATAAACAATTTAATTTAATCCACTACTCTTAACAACACTGTGACACTCACATACATATAACACTCTATGAGAATAGCTTAAAGAAGTCACTCGTAACGGTTCAAATAACAATATGTATTCATTACTAGCATGAATGAATATGTGTCCTGATTCAACTACAAGGGAATCAGGAATCACAATCAATTTAAATTACAAGTTATGTACAGAATGTATTTAATATGAATATAGTAGTGACATATATTATTACAAATGTTCTATGTGTGTCAGTTGTGTAGTAGTAAAATGAGGTAATACTGGTTTTGTTTTGTTCAAGCTCTGTTGGTATTTGTCATCATGACTTCAATAGTTTGTCTTTAGGGACCAGTATTGGAGATGTTCACAGTTCCTGATTTTAAGACAAGTAAATTCCCCTCTGAATAGTATTTTTATAAAGTTATTTCAAGATGAGGGGACATAATGTTGAGCTCAGCTGGCCAATTCTGCTTATCTTGAGTGATGGCGGCAGGAGAGGACTCCTCTGCTCGAATTCTCCTCTGGGCTCAGGAGACACCTCACTGATAGCTAAAAAGACCAAGGAGTATGCTGTCCGACACTGGATTCAGCAAATCTCTGACCAGATGCTGCTCAGTACCATCAAGACCACTGTCCCTGAAATCAAGAAGGATGTACCTTCTACTTCATAACTAATTTATATTCTCTTTTACACTGATCACAATACAGCACAAACATTGCGTTCAGAGCGTTAGGCCAACAGTCAGCTTCATCTGAAATACTTTATACCAGCATTACCCTTCTTAATGGTTACTACGCCTCTGCACTTCCAGCATTATTTCTTTCTAGTCAATCATCCAGGTGTCAGTGTACTGTTTGGCCATTCCATGCCGTTTTACTTCTCTCCGACACCCTCTGTTCAGGCTGGAGCATTTTAGGCTTTACCTCACGTTTGCCACTGAACTACACATATATATACAGGCATAAATCAACAATTCACATTCAATTTTCATTAAAAGATATTAAATGGTTCAAGCTTACCACAATTCATACGAATAACACAGATACGTTGATTAGCAATGAATTCTGGCACAAACTGGCACAAATTTCCTTCTGCTTATCTTCCAGGCTTTTAATTTAGCCAAATATATGCTGGCTTCAACGCACTGATGCTTTATCAAGTGTATTTAAACAAGTGGTTTCGAACTAACGCTCCCAAGTGTGTATATCAGCGAGTCTGACCAATGAGCCCCGTTTCGACAAGTGTTTGAAAAAATGTTATCTTTTCCCGTCTCCCCTAACAACCAAGATAGTATTTATAGCCCGACCAATCGTGGTTAGGCTTTCATTTGTTGCGCTCCAATCAATTTGGAGTTTACATGGTAGGCTATTTCTGTAACGTAAATTTTTTTCAAACACGTTAAAAAAAAATCTTATGAGCAGAAATGATTTTATGCTGTCAGGCACCCCCAATATTTTATTTTGGGTATAATTTATTAATTCCTGGACTATTTGCGTAACGTTTTACATATTATTTGTCAGCAAGCCCTAAGGAACCCAAAAATACTAATTTAAAGGAGCTACGTGGCTGCGTTCAAAATATGCAATTTCTAGGATAGTCGTATAGTTGTTTTATTTTTTATGTGAGAACCGCCACCTGTCCTGCTGTACTGTCAGACTAATGTCAGGATTTCGGACATAAAACAGTAGAATGTCAGGTTTCCCCAATAAGCGTTTTTTATGATTTTAAAACCTAACTCTGGGAAAGGGTAGTGTATTTTATCACTGTCCGTCTGAAAAAGTTAGTGCTTGTAGACTTACACGCGTGATGCCAGCATTTGTATATCGCGCGTCGCGTGTTGCATGCGTTCCTGATTTTCAGCCCTCCCCTCTCTCTATCCTTTTGTCCATCTGTTCGTTCGTTTTGGTAACGTAATATAATTAATGTTAGGATTAATTTAGGTCATTACGCAGTACGTCTCAATGTTTTTCTTAGAAATGCAGCACACGTTTCATTGAAGAAGGCGGGTAATAATACAGTAAGCTTTTATATCAACGTGAAAGCGTTACAATTTGCAGACGAAGCAGAAAACAAGGGGGATTTCGAGTACATTCCTTGTGACAGCACTGTCATTTTACCATTGCTCTTCTCTTTATTAATTTTATTTGTTAGGCTTCATATTTACCTAATAATTTATATATGTGGATTAGAATATTTCATGACAAAATGGCATGATGTTTTTGAAAACACGTAGAGGAACGAAAGCTGAAATAGTACGGAGTAAAAGATTGGCTAGAATTTAAAGCAAGCCGAGGTGTGATTGGCTAAAATATCTATACGAATCTAGTTGTTGATAGTAACGCGTAGTAAATGGGATAATTTTTTTTTAAAATTCATTCAAAATATAGTTAGCCTATGAGAGATTGGTCGAAGCATTTGAATTGAACTAAATAGTACGCTGCTCGTTGCCAGTTTCAAAAGATTTTCATAAGAGCAGGAGCGATGTCAGACTTGTGCTGTGGTTTATAAATTATATCGACCGAAAGCAGTCTGAAACAGTGGGCAAATCTAGATATGTGCCATTCTCTAGTGCCTTATTCGTCGTAACCTGTGTTATTTCCTTTCTATGTGGTAAGATTGATTTTATTGACTTTTTTAATTTGAAAAATTGGTTGTGTATAAGAAAAGGCCATGACAAAAGGTTGTAACTAAATGGTTCCATGGCAGGCTTGGGCATGGCCTAGTTGTTGATGTATTATACCATGGACCATTTGAGAAAGTGAGAACTATCAATATATATATATATGATCATGCTGAAACATTACACCTATCTTATTGCTTGGTGATGAATGGCTGGAATGACAGGTGTTGTCTCCATAAGGGAAAAATGAAAAAGAAAACTGGTACTTTTGGTTCCATCACATGAAAGTGGAGAAGCTTGGTTGTCAGAATGAGCTGACCATGTTCTTTTTATTACATGCATGTTTACAGGTAAAATTGGAGGAATTAGTTTGATATTAAGACAGGATCATACTTGCTTTGACAGGGGTTTCCTGCTGGTACTTGGCTGATGCTGTCAGAAATATTCAGCACTAGATCAAGTCATCTCTGACAACAGCTGTTAAGAGAGAGATAGTAGACCAGAGGGCCTGAAGCGTGTGGCCAAATAGACTGCAATCATTATGAATCCCAGGCACAGATAAGTGATATATCTGGCCTGGAGCAACTTATCATTACTGCATATTTTCTAGGACAATCTCCTCAAGTGAATAAACTTTTCCTCCAAAACTAAAAACAGTACAACAGAGTCCATAAGAGTGATAAAGAGAACAATTGGGATGATGTATATCCCTTACCAGCTTTAAGGAACAAGTAATTAGATAGAGAAAAAAATACCCAGTTGAAGATTGATTTCATGCATTATGGACACATGGTCTATTGCTTGTAAATAATTGCATATACATATTTGTAAATATATAAGATTCCATCAAACTGATTATCAATGACTAAAGTCCTGGCCAAAAGAACATTTAGGCTCAGGACCAATAAAGTTTAACAGAAAATATTTCATTTTAAAACTTAACCGCTGGAGTTAGTTGATTTTATCTTAGAAGTTAATATTTGTTGGTATATGTTTTGTATTGAGGTTATTCCACACACTCACTTTTGCATTACCCTAGACACTTAACCAAGCCAACATTCATATTGATTAAGAATTAGTCTGATTGAGACATAAATGTGGCAGCAAGTAAGGTCATCTGAATTACACACCAAACCTATTAACTTCAGATACCTTCACAGCTGATCTCAGTCAGTACACTAAGTACTTTATACTATATTTAAGTCCCAACTCACCACATTCACCTTTATCATCATCACAGTCTCCCATGCGCACACACTCTCATGCACAAGATATTTAACATCATTAGAATTGAACTCAGAGAGAGCGAGATGAATAATGAGCAGTAGTTTAAATGAAAGTCAACCAGTGATGTTAAATGTGAAAACTTAAGAAGACTTTTGTGTGTCTTCAGTTCATCAGAAGTCTGAGTCTACACGCAACGCGTCTGACGTCTAACCAGAAATAAGTTATCAAAAACGGACATTTGGCTAGCAGAATTCGCCATAGGACATCTTTCATTCCTCAATTAAAAAGGAATATTGTCTCACCCACAAGTCATAAGGTGGACGCAGCATTTTTCGTCACCATATACTGCTTGCTCACAAGTTCAATACAGAGTTATCACAAGTTCAATACAGAGTCATCATAAATTCAAATCACTCGAAAGATCATTATTATCTGAAGTCAAGCAAAAGAGCTCAAAAGAGGAATCGCATATTTATAGCAAGTGCAACACCCTCTTAAGCGCATTCTATGAAGCAGACTCGAAAGTATATGAATCACGACTACATACGCAAGATTATGAGTCTACATATCACTAACATTTCGTGAAGATATCCAGTCTGACCAGTAACGTCGGGAGATAAGACAACAGACCTTTTGTTCATATGACAGCTATTAACTGTTGATCAACACTACAGAGATATACTCAAACAGTGAAGGAATATACATAGATATCTCGTCAGCGTTCTCCGTACGACAACAGTATTCATCAGAACGTCCTCAGCTTAGAGATACCCCACTCGACATAACGTATAACAACTTGGGACATTTTATGCATACATGTGAATCCTCATATCTAGGAGAAGCATTTAGAGACACATGGACTGTGTAGAGTACTCACCATTTTGGTAACACGTATCATATCACATCATCATTTCACTTTACACCAGTTCATTCTTAATTTACTATTACTTAATTAACTGTAATTTTATTATCTCATCTGTGTGTTTTGTGTGAATCGTCTTTCACCATCATCACGTTCTAACCATTACTAACCCTATATGTGTGGATATTTCATTAATAAACCCAACGATCGGTTGATCATTATCAAGAGTTTGTTAATGTATCACTCGTGCTGTCGGTGTTACATATTCACCTATAGGAACCTTTCTCTACTCAGATGAGGTTGGGGGCTTTTTCTTTACGGGATCTAAGGGCAGAAGCTAAGGTCGTGGGGAAACAGAACTCTTTCCATACTTAATTAGAAAACACTGTCTAGTGGAAAGCATTCGCATTCCTGTCTTCTTGTCCCTATCTCGAATAGGTCTTTATTCTTTCTTAACGAGCCAATTTCTAGAGACCTTATATCTATATCTCATAGACTATTCCTGGCAAAAACTACTGTAGTAGTTGCCCCAGTGACTCACCACACGACATATATCTAACTTATTACTGGGCCGTTTTTAATTATTGAAAGTGATATTTAAACTGCTAATTTATCTCTATCTTTCTATATCTTTGTTGTTTAGTTATTACATGGCATTTAAATCTATGCAGTCTTTAATTAGCTAAATCCGGAGCTACCCTGATATAGAAATATCACTAAAACCAATTTTTCTCTTTAATTAAATTACTATTATGAGGCCGTCTTTACACCTACTTATTAAGTAATATCCCAGATGTTATAATAGTTATGTATTTCCCTGTATATATCTTTATTCTTTAAGAAATAAAATAACTCCTTCCTATCAAATACACAGAATAGGCCCTTTCTGTCAAACATAAAAACGTTTCTTTATACATACTGTACTAGAAAAGGAGCGTCCTGATTGGCTAGTCCATCGGTCCATTTATCCTATAGTGAGCGCCGTAAATATGACCGTGTTGTTAGACAGATTCAAAATACGACAACCCTTTAGCTCCCCAAGGAGCATAGGCCTTCAACAAACACATGCCAAGTAATCCTGTCACGTGCCATCAGCTCAAGTTCTTTCCATGTTTTCCTCATCATTTTCACTTCTGTCTGTAGTTCTGTCTCCAGTTCTCTTCTCCATATTTATTTCTGGTTTACCTGTGCCTCTGTTTCCCAGAGGATTCCAGAATAAGGATTGCCTTGTAATGCCATCACCAGGTTTCCTCGATGTGTGTCCTATCCATGAACGATGAATGAACGAGGGGGCTATGTAAAACACGTAATTACGCAAGACACGTAATTACTCGCATAATTCCTATTGAACAAAAGTAATAGGACAAAGCTTGATGGCGTATTTGTTTGTAAAAAAAAAAAGGATCCCGTTACATGCCCATTGAGGCATATTGAGAATATGGTGTTAGGCCCATATTATCTTGACCTTCGGCACAATAGGGGTGACGTGGTCAGTATCACACCGGCCTCCTTATCCTTCCCAGAGTTCCTCTGGTACCCAATTCATGAGGCTGGGTCGACCCCGGAGCCGTTTGAGGTCTAAAAAATCCCACCTCAACTGGGGATCGAAAAATCGACTGTAGCGTAAGGTTTTATAAGTGTGATGATAGTATTCTTCTTCTTCTTTGATCCTTAGCTGCCGACCGTCAAAGCAGTCAGTGGGAATCACGCCTGGTGGTGTCTTGTAGGGCAACAACAAATTGATACCACTTTGCTCGGTCGGTGGCCATCCTGCGTACAGTGCCCCAACTCTGGTTCATTCTTTGCATCTCAGCCTCCACAGTCCTCCGCCAAGTTGTATTTGGTCGGCGTCTCTTTCGTTTTCCTTCAGGGATCCATAGCTTAGCTGTTCTTGTGATGGCATCGGGGTCTCTTCTGAGGACATGGCCAACCCAGCTCCAGCGTTTGCCAGCTATGATGGTGTGCATGTCCTCTTGCTTGCTCCGAGTAAGCAGATCTTGGTTGGTGGTGGTATTCGGTCAAAAGATTCGGTGAATTTTTCTTAGGCATGTTGTGTGAAAAGAGGACAATTTCGACATTTCCTTCTCTGTAACTCTCCAGCATTCCGCACCATACAGAAGCACAGAAAGCACACAGCTTTGATATCTTAATTTTGTGATTGTGCTGTGCTGAGAGGACTTCCAGATGTTGTTTAGACTAATGTGATGATAGTACTAGAGCAGAAGTAGAATTCTCTCCAGAATGTGTGAAGTCCTAGTGACAGAGAGGTGCACTGGTATCACAAGTGAGTTACGGCTGGGAATAATCTGAGCTAGAAAATAGTATAAGGCGTTTGATTGGCTACTATCTTTAGCCTTCCAAGAAAAATTCCACACGTTATGAACACACTAGTAGCACCGTGTTAGTCTTTTTCATTCATTAACGAAGCGTGTTTTACAATCTTGCTACATGGACCAAGGAGCTAGGAAGCCAGTGCCACTAACCATTGCGCTACTGCGGCTCCCCTATTTGTGCATGTGTATATGTGTGTGTTGTTCTTGTCGACTTAGCAGCTGTGTAAGATGATCTTATATGTTAGGGCGCTAAGTGCTGAGTTCAGTGCTTTGATGACCTTATATGTCTGGGTCCTGAGTGCTGACTTCAGTTCTTTGATAATCTTATACGACTGGGTGCTGAATGCTGACTTCAGTACTTCGATGGTGTTACTTATCAGGGTGGTAAGCGCTGATGTTTTAGTATTTTGATGACCTTTTATATATATATATATATATATATATATATATATATATATATATATATATATATATATATATATATATATATATATATATATATATATATATATATATATATATATATATCGGGGCATTCCTGGACACGCTCTGCGGAGATACCAACAACCTCAAACTGTCTACTGCTTTCTTTTTTTTTTTTTTTTCAATTTGACGCCTGAAACTGCGCGAAGAAGACGATATATCGGGGCTCTGAATGCTGATTTCAGTGCTTAGATGGCCTCATTAACTGATCGCTGCGTGCTGATTTCATTGCTTATTTGGCAGTATCTAACAGGGCGCCAAGTGCTGATTTCAGTGCTTAGTAGGCCCTACAAAACAGGGTGTTAAGTGCTGATTTTAGTGCTTAGTTGGCCCTACGTAACACAGGGTGTTAAGTGCCGATTTTAGTGCTTAGTTGGCCATACATGACAGGGTGTTAAGTGCTGATTTTAGTGCTTAATTGGTCCTACATAACAGGGTGTTAAGTGCTGATTTTCGTGCTTTCTTGGCCCTACATAACAGGGTGTTAAGTGCTGATTTTAGTGCTTAGTTGGCCCTGCAGAACAGGGTGTTATGGGCTGATTTTAGTGCTTAGTTGGCCCTACAGAACAGGATGTTAAGTGTTGATTTTAGTGCTTAGTTGGCCCTACATAACAGGGCGCCAAGTGCTGATTTCAGTGCTGAGTATGCCCTACATAACAGGGTGTTAAGTGCTGATTTTAGTGCTTAGTTGGCCCTACATAACAGGCGTTCAGTGCTGATTTCAGTGCTTATATGACCTTATATATTATGATGGTGAGTGCTGATTTCAGTACTTAGTGTCGTAAGTCTGTGTTCTGAATGCTGGTTTCAGTACTTGGTCTCGTAAGTCAGTGTACTGAGTGCTGGTTTCAGTACTTGGTCTCGTAAGTCAGTGTACTGAGTGCTGGTTTCAGTACTTGGTCTCGTAAGTCTGTGGCTTGATTTCAGTACTCTGTCTCGTAAGTCTGTGTGCTGCTTTTAATACTTGGTCTCGTAAGTCTGCGTTCTGAGTGCTGGCATCAGTACATGGTCTCGTCAGTCAGTGTGCTAAGTTCTGGTTTCAAGACGTGATATATGTGGTGGGTTTTGATGTTATTAATTGTTGTTGTTACTGTTTACTTAGTGTACTGAATGAGGTCAGCTGTGAAGGTCCCTGAGGATAACAGTTAATGTGAGTTTACAGAGTACCTTGCTACTACCACCTACGACCTCAATCAGACTTATTCTGACTAGTATGTCTGATAGCTACGTCTAATGTCTAGGGTAATGAAATGTGGTGTGCTGGTAATTAAATACACAAACACACACACACACAAACACTAATATTAATATCTATGATCATGTCAATTAACACTGTGTTTTAAATTTAGAAATTACAATGTTTTAAATTTATTTTGTCCTGAACCAAGATTTTTTTTATGGTCAGGACTTTTAAAACAATATGAATCAATTTCAATAGAATTACATATAATTGAGTAAACACATGAAAGACTTGTACATATACATAATTAAATTTGCTAATATTTACTAAAACTAAAAGTCTTTAGGAACTAGTGCTGGATGTCGGGTCGGGGTATTTGCATCATACCCATGTCTTTAGTTAACAGTGTTCATTTGCTCTTTAAACAGAATTAATGGTGGGACAAGTCTCTTAATACACAATGGAGTTTCTATTATATTATATTCGTTGATGAATCTCAGCAGGCCAGGTCTTTAATACTTAACTGGCCTGTGACGATTGAAGAAAGTAGTTCCTTAGGCCCACTCCTCACTTGCTCTGAGGTAATATGGTAGGCATCTCATTTCATACAATGGTGTATTCGTCAGAACATCTGGCACTAGCACATTGCCAGACAAAGAAACTCTGAAACCATAAAATTAGGCTATGTCTTAACATACTACCTAATCCACCATGTTCACTGTCGAGCCTGGTTCTGTTTCGATAAAGTTGAAAGTTTCAATTATTTAGGCAGTAAAATGACTCAGGATGGTGACACAACAAGAGAAATTCATACTAGAATTGCTTTGGCAGCAAGCGCCTTCAATAGATTATCTAACATTTGGAAATTACGATCATTGAATATACATACCAAGCTTCGTCTGTTTAATTCAAATGTTATCTCAGTGTTAACATACGGCTGTGAGAGTTGGAAAATAACAAAATCATTGGAGAACAAGCTGAATACATTCGAGAACAAATGTCTTAGAAAACTCATGAACATCAGTTGGAAAGAATTCAAGACTAATCGACAAATAAGAGAAGACTCTAGGCAGAAATATGTCTCCAACTATATAAGGAAAAGACGATGGTCATATATCGGTCATGTCCTACGAATGCAAAACAACAGAATACCATTGCAGGCACTCACTTGGGTTCCTGAGGGTAGGAGGAAAAAAGGAAGACCAAAAGAAACACTCAGAAAAACAATAATAAGAGAAGGAAGAACGTTGGGATTAAACAATGTGCAAGAGCTAAGAGGAGTGGCGTCACAACGTACAACCTGGAGAGCACTGGTTTCTGCCTTATGCGCCGTGTTTGGTGCTTAAAGAATTTATTATTATTATAATAATCCACCATGTTTACAAGCATTAATACATTGAAAAAAAGACATGGTCAGATCTCTCTGACCGACCCAGCACATCTACATCAATGCTGTTATCAAGTGGCACTAGTTTCCCCTTCCTCTCCTCTATGGACTGCACGGCATCTGAAATATTTTCATTAATCTCTTTATTTCCATATAATAAGGTGGGTGATATGTTTCCACCTGACCACCTGAAAAGAAACATCTGTATTCTACATTTCTGATAGTTTATCCTATTATATTTCAACCTCTAGGCCCTGGAACAGTTGGCTGGGGACCTAGAATAAGCACTCACTTGTCGTAATCATTTTTCATTATATGGCAGTATCACTCACTCAGAATTGTTAAATAAAAGGTTAATAATTTCTGCCTTACCACAATTCAAAATGAAAACACACAGGTACGTTGAAAAAAGCACAAACTCAGCTGAGCTGCTGGCTAGACTAGGGCGTCCCACTACTACTAGCACATATTTTCAATGGACGACAAACTTCTTAGCCTCAACGACCTGCTCGTATGGACAGTCTTCAACAAAATGGCAACTAGCCGGCAAATTTTTCAATAATCTTAACTATTTCGTCCAATGAGAGTACTTCCCCTCTACAATTTAAAATTTCAAAATAAATGTCCAATTTTTGGTCACATGTGTAGTGTATTTCTGTCGGTTGGTCTGTCCGAACTTGTCATTCCCCAAGATTGGACTTGGTTTTGGCCTAACACTAAAAAAAATATTCAAATTTTCTCTCATTCCCTTCTTAGATTTCTACTGCGAAGATATTTTTAGATTCTATCCTCCTTGTCTCCCCCTTGTTTACATGGAATTTTTTTTTTCTGCCTTCGTCTCAAGGACGCGTTAAATGTAACTTTAGTGAATGTAAAACTAACATCTGTTTGCTAGTTTGCCACTGAACAAATCAGCCTTTTGTCAATAACTTCCATGTTATCTGTCCGCCCTTTTATTTGAAAGCATATTATTTATCAGGAAAAGATAAGCTCTTAAACTAGCTAACTTTTGTGATTCTAAACCTATTAATAAGAAATTCCCTATTTTTTCCATGTTAGTCTTGAAATCTTTACTACCACTCGTTCACTTCTTTTCCATGTACTTTCAAGCTAATTACGAGAGTCTCTCGTAGTACGTGAGAATTTACGTCATTCGCAATAAGAGCTAAGCCTGTTTTCGTGACAATTGGCTACATGTTCTTACTTTTACATCGTATTTCAAACTACCAACTACAAGTTCGCACGTATGCTAGACTTAGATTCAAACGCGTGCAGACGGCATCATTTTTTTCTTCCCTCCTTTTCTTACCCCGTCTAAACGAATAGGCCTTTCGTGTCCTCATGTTATAATTAGTTTTTTTTCAATGACACTAGAAACGATGGTACGGTCTACCACAATCAACGCGCCTGTGGCGTGGGCGAAGAAGCAGCAGTGTATCTTAACTATATTTTATCCCTACATTTTATTTTAACTTTTATATTTATAATGGAGGATTTTATCGCTGTATCAATGTATTCCACTACAGTCTCGTAAGTCTGTGTGCTGGTTTCAGTGCTTGGTCTCTTAAGTCTGTGTGCTGAGTGCTTGTTTGCAGATCTGATTTCAGTAATTATACGGTCTTATATTTATGAGTACCGAGTGCTGATTTCAGTAATTAGACGGTCTTATATGTATGGGCGGTGAGTGCTGATTTCAGTAATTTGACGGTCTTATATGTATGGGCGCTGAGTGCTGCTTTCAGTGCGTTGGTGGTCTCATATATCTGGCAGTTGAAAGCTAATTTCATTACTTTATGGAATTCTATGACTGTGTGCTGAGTGCTGATTTCTGTGCTTTGGTAGTCTTCTACGACTGTGTGTTGAGTGCAGATTTTTATGCTTTGGTTGTCTTCTATGACTGGGTGCTTATTTATGTAATACGTTTTCTTATATATAATGGATGGAATAAAAATAAACGAACACTTTGCACGTGATATTTGTATCATGTCTTTACAATATCGTTTCTCTTTTTCAGACTGAACGTCTATTTTAAGAACGAGACCTTGATAAACACCAAAGGTGACAGGAAGAGAATAGTACATTTCCCAGATTATCATCCGCCAATGTATCAGTTCATACCTCACGGCTTTTGTTTGTAAGTAGAACAGTATGTGGTATCTTCCTCTTCTCTGTTCCTTGGCCGCTGACTGTCACGAGTGTCGCGGCTTAGATATGTTAACCCTTTCCGCCAAGTCGCTGACAATCCGTCTATACATCCACTAATGATGAAATTATCCACCATGTCTAATATAAATTTCAATGCTGCACCCAGTTGCTTTAAATCCAGGATCTCAAAGGGTGGCTATGAATGCACTCACGATTAAATGCGATGGGGGCACTAAATCCACTACTTGGGGCAGGCTGTCAATCCTGTGACGGCGCGTAGTACTATGGATGAAATTGAGCTGACGGTGGCTACATGGTGACATAGCTGGCGATAATGTGTAGCTCTTTGACGTTGATGCCGAGGGAGCACGAGCGCTCCACGTATTTGGTGGGGGTGGCGTAAAACTCCCAGCCAGGGAAATTACCCGAATGAACACGTAGTAGGGTGTCGTGAAAAGAAAAACACCTTAGTAGGTGGGAACAGCCCATTGTAAAGGGTTAGAAGATTTATCCTGCCTTTCCAGGAAGGCAAAACGGGCAAGTGTCAAGGGGTCCCGCGGGTCTGTCAGATGAGGGCAGCTATGGCTGAAATGGAACATATTAAAAATCTCTTAGCCGCTAGCAACAGCGATAGTAAAGAAAGTGTATACATGAAGTGCTACAACTTTCTCAGCCCTTCCCACCCCTTAAGTGGTCATCACTGCGTGTCTGAAATTTACCTTTCCCTCCCCGTCACTAATCCAGCGATCGAGTAGGTGCTTAGCACGGGCCTACTGGTGAAGAATGCGAACGGGCGTATGCAGTTATGCCCGTCAGAGGAAAAGGTGAGCTGTGGGGGGGAAGGGGGGTGTATGTAAACATTTCCCGCAGAACTGACCTCAAAGTGAATGAGTCAGCTCGGCCTAAAGACCCAGGTGACTAACAACTCAAGTTGCAAGGGTCGTAACTGGTTATACCAGCTGGCTGATCTAACAAATATGCATACATACAAAGACATTTAAGGCTACTTATCAGTGAACCTCTATATGAGAAGAAACAAACTACATCTAAATAATTAGAGTTACACTTATTGTTAAGGACAAAAACCAAACTCTCTGACTCAACACAAGTGTCCAGTAAAATTTGTTTATATTAAACTCTGGGTTAAAAAGATACCCTTTAGTGAAACAATTCATATATGTGTACATGTTATGATGGAGACAATTCGTCTAGATGAGCTTTTCACGAGCCTCTAATGTTACCGTACAGTTGGCTTTAAAAACAATCTTAAGTGGCATACTAATGCAGTTTCCTTCAGGAAAAAAAACTATCTATAGCTTCTTAGTGTTTGTTGGGTAATGGCCGCCCTTAAAAAAAATCTAGAACCCACTATAAATTAACTTGCAGTGACTACGTCTGTCCCAAGAAAAAAATCACAACTATCAAGTTACTTAAGAATTCTTACCGAGAGTAAAGAATTTCCCACACTAAAAGTAACGGCAAACTGCACAAAGATCTCTGCCTCCTCACGACAAAAGTTCCAGGGATTAAAAGCAGTTAGAGACAGAAGAGGACTCAATATATACAAGAAATTGGCCACAGATGTCCGAACGTGGGTTAACACCTGCACAGAGGCCGAAGAAAACAGCGTAACAATTCCAGGAGACGTTCCTGCCAGTGCCGCAGATTACAAAAGTGTTTGCGTAACAGAGTGACCGCTCTGGAGCCTCTAGCGTACCAAACTTTCCCTGGAATAAAAAACCACGGGGAAAATTCTGCCGCCCAGCGAGGAGCGTTGCGGACGCGTCACACAGACACTCTTAACAGTTTTAAAACTACTTTCATCTCCGCTGGCCACTTTCGCAGGAGCAAAGGGGAGTTCACTTATCAGATCAATGTGACATGCTAGCAGCGACCGAAAACTAGAATAAAGATGAAAAATGGGTGTGCCTACAATCAAGAAGTGGGGGGGGGGGGGGGGTGGTGGTAGCACCACCATAGGGCCAAAGTTTCGAACAGAACGTCACATTGACTAACAAAGCAATCAGTGACCATCATGCCTGGTGGCGTCTTGTAAGACAGCAACAAAATGTATCCACTTTGCTCGGTGGACAGTGTTCCTTTATGTGGTGACCCAGCACTGTTTCATGCTTAGCATCTCTGCCTCCACAGCTCTCCGCCATGAGGCTTTTTTGCCGTCCTTGCTTTCGCATGGCAGCTCTGGTGATGGTGTCAGGGTCTCTTCTGAGGATGTGGCTAACTGTATGCTATACACAGCAGATTTACATTGTAAGATGAAAAGGTTTCACACTACGGCATCTGTCCGAGCAGCTTGAGGATTTACATTAACCATAACAACATTTATTATAGCATTCCTAAAACAGTTTTGAAATACTCATTTTAAATTTCAGTTCCAGTGAAACAATGGATGAGAAGAATGCGCTGGCGATAGATAGGACACGCATTGAGAAAACCTGTCGGTAGCACCCAAGACAGCCCGCGTTCTGGAACCCTCAGGGTACGAGAGGTAGAAAGAGACCAAAAAAACACCCAGAGAGGGGACCAGAGACAGAAAGATAGGGGATCAGGAGGAGATGGAAAGATCTTGAGCTGATGGAACAGGATATGATCCCTTGTCATATGTTCGGGAAAGGACAATGTTTCCTGGGAAGTTGACGGTGAATAAAGGAATGCAAAATTATTAATATGTGCAGTTAAATAGCCTAGGACACCTAAACCAAAATACTGCTTGAGCATTTAGAATCGATCGAAAAACAAAAGCCTTAAGGGCATTTTTGTGTTGAAAAAAAAATTATTGAAATAAATAAAATTTCTACTAATTTTTTTAATGCCCCAAACGGCACAGACATATCAAAGATTTTAAAAATAAATGTAAAAAAATATTAAAAATTGAGTTATAATGATATCAACATGAAGTTGTCACATTTATGCATGCTGAGGTAAGAAATCAGTTGGCTTACTCAAAACTGCAACATATTAATATGTTAATTTGCATAATGTATTCATAATTTTATAAATTACTGTTAAAAGGGGAAATTTTGATTTTCAAATAAAAAATTAACATAAAAACACAGAGCGGGTGCTAACTGTCTCGAGGGTCACAAAAGGACATAATAGATAACGGTAAGGGTAGTCCTAGAGCAGATACTGCTGTAGGAGAATGAAGAGTTACAGACTTCACTTTACTAGGTCCTGCTGAGATGAGGTGACACGTTCTCTTCAACGCTGCCTTTGCCTTCTCTTCTATTATAAGTATAGTACGTCGCTTTTGTGTTGGAATTACAAAACGTTCCACATGGTCGGCTCTGATAATTGGGGTAGCCAACAGAAATGGATGTTTTATTACACCCTACGAAACGTCAGAGAACCGGGGATTTAGAAATTGGTCACCGGTAAATATGTGTGTCCACGAGTCACGCTGTCAATGAGAGCGAAGCAAGAAAGCAGTGAACGGCTATAAATTGACCTCTTTCCACGCCCATTAAATACGCCGGGGCATTTACGTTCACAATGCTACACGTAAATTCGGTCGCCACGACCCGACCGAACACAAAAGGTACCAAACAGAAGGATTACATTTTGAATTGTTTCATTAAAAAGAAAACTAGAATTTTGAAGACCAACACGCTATACACGCCCTGCGTAACATTATCTTACAAGAACAATAATCAGTGTGCGGTTCTGACGTTTTCTACCTTAATCGTATATGAAGCATTACGTAGCCTGTCTAAGGCATACTATGAATCTAGTGCAACTGTTGAAGCAAGGACTGACGCTAATGGTTCATATGTAGAAGATGTTATTTCCACAGGAGAGGTTGTCCTCCATTTCTATAACACAACAAATAAAGTATTGGCACAAGGTGCAGAGTGCGCTATTAAAGACTGGATTAATACGGACTTGAATAATTCATGGAAATCAGCAACTACTGCTGGAGTCAGTCGAGAGGCCATCATTTCAAATGTGCCGGTTCAAAGTATTCCAGCAAAAGCTTCCAGATCTAAGAAGTTAGCAATCACACATTCCACTGTTCCCGCTGATATCACAACAATTACAACTCCCAATAAGGAGTGCAAAATGGTGTCACAGACAAAACCAAAGTCACCAGCGTTAGCTGATACAAGTAACATCACAGAGACAGAGCACCTATCAAGCACCTTTGACAGTAGTCCAACGACATCCCCTCTTACATTACCTATGCACTCGTCACAAGATCAATTTTCAATAATATTGTCTGAGATGGAGATACTAAAAGCAGAGCTGAGCAGACTCAAAAAAGCTTACGAGCAGCTCCATGCTGATCATATGTCCCTTAAAAATAGCTGTGAAAGAAACGAGTCTCAACAACAGAAAGAAAGCACACAGCAGAAGAATAAATACAGACTGTGTCACACACACAAAAACTCAAAGGGAAATTCCAACAGTGGTGAAGTACAACAATCGACACATGTTGAACTAAGTCATAAGAGGACCATGTCCTGTGCACTCTGGAATTCCCTGCAGACGTTAGCACAATCCCTGTCCGGATTTCTAATCGGCAGCCCCCACTTCGACCGGAAACAGCCAGTTCACATCATAGCAAGAAACCTTCACACAATCCCGGCGTATTTCAAACACAAGAAACAGCACACACTGCCACCGGCACACACACACGTCTTTCAAATAGAAGGAAACACTTCATCTTTGGTGACCAAAATGTGAAGGACCTTCAAAAATTTAAATTAGTAACAGCAGATACAGACACGGTCACTGTTCGCTACAAAAATTGGGCATCTACGCAGGACCTACTGACTCTCCTTAAACGATGTGAAACTGATCTTAATGTAGCCAGGGTCACTGTGCACATTGGTCTGTCGGACGCGCTAAAACATAACGAAATGGCACAAACAGAGCTAAATCTAATCACATCTAACTTCCAGTTCCTGTTCCCAAATGCAAAGATATGCTTTTCAGCTATTATACCTCCAGTTCGCTCACATTATCGGAAATCTGTTGAGATTAACAACAACAAATTGAAAAAGCATTGCATCAGACACCACCATACATTTATAGAACACTCCTCGTTCCTTGCCACATCTGGAGCTCCTAAGAAGCATCTTTATAGCGGCGACATTTCCTTATCAGATCAAGGAACTAGTATGTTGGCGACAAACATCAAACATCCAGAAAACAACCTCAGAGGCACAACAAGCACATCAGCATCCAAGTAACCTTCTAAAAGACACATGAGTGCAACCAGCTACTTCTCTAATGCGAATTACGACCTTGAGTTTCCATCAAACACCAGCCAGATAACACTGTCACACAATCAGGAGTATCAAGACACACCCCTTGTTAGAACTACATATGTGCAGGAAACAGCCAATAATATCAGCCTCAAGCAACATTCTACGACCGACGACCCACCTCAACAACAACAGCCTGCGGCACTCCATCCCCAAAGGTCTGTAAGTGACTCAATTCAAACAACTCAGGGTCCATCTACTGAAATCTCTCCACGTCCGCTGTCGTACCCGACACCAATGAGAGATCACCCATCATCGCTGTCATCACATGTTTTCCCATATCAACCCGCACATCCATCCTTTCATAACTTTCTACATCAGCAAAGCCTCTTGAACTGCGCACCTTACACTTGGAGGTCCTACTGGCCGGAATATCCCATTCATACAACAACAATACCTCAACATCCAGCTCACACCTATGACCAAATGAATCATCTATCACGGCCTAATCCATCTCGCTTTTATTTTCAACAACCTTCTCCTCAACATTATCTGAGACTGTTCACTTCACAAGTCGACGTCTCTGTAGGACCAGTACCTGTCGGATAATGCTTATCTATTTGTTCTCAATGTCTGTCTGCCTGTTTGTCTGTCTGCCCGTCTATTCTCTTGGTGCAGCTTAACTTTGTTGTTAACATTCACAGTGTGGATGGGTGCGCTTGTTTTGTGACAATTTTCTTACAATTTTTAAATAGTTCAGTTATCTGAATAATTGTTTTGAATTAGTTGTATTAAGTTTTGCATTTATTTACTAGTACTATTAATCTCACTTCTTTAGCAACTTCGCGATGTTTAATTAGTTATTTACTTTCTAAATAATAACATTCCTATGTGTTCGGAACAGACTGTATTTGAAGATATAAACCTACCTTTTTGCAAAGATCCACATACATTTAACCATGTCTACGAACGTTAGTGAAATCTACTGTAGTGTATATTTTATAATTTGTTTACAATTTTGTATTAACCCTTGTTACTAATTTTTATTGCGTCTTACTACTATTCGTCTTGGTGCCCATTCCTCTCATTCCTACTTCCCCCATTCACTCTTTCCTCCTGACTATTATCATGTCCGAGTGCAAAAACTCTAATCAAAATATAGGCAATACCACTAATCCATGGCTTAAACTAAGAGGGCTTAAAATTGGACATTTAAACATTTACCACCTGCTAGGTAAGCTTTCTGAAGTCTCCACCTCTCTCCAACAAAACTTCCACATATTCGGTTTTTCTGAAACCCGTCTCAATGACAAAATTACAGATGAAGAAATTAGCATTCATGGATTCACAACCATCCGGAGGGATTCTAACAGACAACTTGAAACAGGGCTAGTCATATACATCTCAACATCTCTTCAGTACAGACGCCGTGATGATCTAGAACATACTGGCATTGAATGTATATGGCTTGAAATAAAACTCACCAACCTGACCCCTGTTTTAATTGGTTACATGTGCCGGAACCCTAGCTCTTCTACTGTATGGTTTGACACATTCTCACGAATGATGGACAACGTTTGGGCTTCTTCGAAGGAAATTATTCTACTGGGGGATTTCAATATTGACCTTCACAAACCGAACAACACGTGGAATAATATCACAATCTCATACAATCTCACACAGTTAGTCACCCAACCCACGAGAGTAACAGACTCATCATCTACACTAATTGATCACATCTATACGACCTGCCCAGAAAACATTATAGAATGCACAGTCACACAGACAGAAATAAGTGACCACTATCCTATTTGCTGTACCTGGACGAGAAAGGGGTTCAAAGCACCTAAAACGGACACATCACAGTCCACTACAGAAATTTCAAAAACGTTAACCTTCAGTTGTTCCTACAAGACTTACAAATATCCCCTCTCTCATACGTGTACCAACTTCCGCATCCAGAAGAAGCCATAACTTACTGGACACAAACTTTCTACAACGTATTAGACAAACATGTCCCTATAAAGCATGTCCGTGTCAAAAACATCAGAAAGATCCCCTGGATAACAAAAGAAATATTATCAGCAATGAGAGAGCGGGACGAGGCTCATAAGCTCAAAGATTTCAGCAGGTATCGGATACTTAGAAACAAAGTACAGTACCTCATTCGTCAGGAAAAGAAACTACATTTCAGAAAGATGATTCAAGACAAAGCAAACAACAAAGAAGTCTGGGCAGCCATTAGAACACTAAAACACAAATCAAAGTCACTAAACTCTTTACCAAAAAGCTGCTCCATAACGGCAACTCATTTTAGTAACCACTTCGAAACAGAAATTAACAATCTCAAGTCGACACTAAAGCCTATGGACTGCGATATTAGTAAATTAACAGACTTCTGCAGCACCGAACACACCACACCAGATCTAAGAGATATTCCTTTTCTAACAGTACACGAAGTACTCAAATATATCTTGGCATTAAAAAACAACAACTCATCTGGACTTGATGGTATCAGCAATAAGATTCTACATTACGCTGCACCCATCATTTGCGACTCTTTAACCTATGTATACAACCAATGTATTGCACACAACTACTTCCCTACAGCATTTAAAACTCCAAAGTGTATCCTCTCTATAAAACTGGCTCACATAGCGATCCCAACAGTTACAGACCAATATCCATTCTATCATCTATATCAAAACCACTAGAGAAACACATTTACAACACCACATTTCAACACTTAACAGCAAACAAACTGCTCATTGAGAGCCAGTCAGGTTTCAGACCCAAACATTCCTGTCACACAGCTCTCACCAAAATGGCAGACAACTGGCTGTCGAACATAAATAATGGAAAATTATGTGGTGCTGTTTTTGTCGACTTCAAGAAAGCATTTGACATGATTGACCACACTATCTTGGTTCAAAAGTTAGAAACCCTCAAAATAGGTCCTTATCCACTAAACATCATCAAATCATTCCTGGCAGATCGACAACAGTTAGTGCTCCACAAAAACTCGACATCAAATTTCTCGAAGATAGATACAGGAGTACCGCAGGGTTCTATTATTGGACCCCTACTCTTCGCACTGTTCATCAACGACCTGCCACTACATCTAAAATATTCAACATGTGACCTCTTTGCAGATGATTGTACAATCTACACTAGTGACACTGATGGCGCGGCACTTAAAATGACTCTTCAAAGCGATGTAGACAATCTAACAAAATGGAGTAATATGAACCGTATGCCAGTAAACACAGGAAAAACAAAATCTACGTTGATTAGCACCAGACAGAAACTTCTAAACTTCACCAAAAGATCGCTACAGCTACACGCGGAGTCAATACGCATTGATCATGTAACAGAACACAAAGTTCTAGGCTTGACGATTGACCAGCACTTGACGTGGACCTCCCACGTACGGAATTTAACGAAACACTTAACTCAAAAGACATACCAGCTGGCCAAAATAAAACACTTCTTAGACGCAGACACTAAACTATTGTTCTACACCTCACATATACAGACACATCTAGATTACTGCTCTACACTATGGGATGGTTGCCCTGCTTCCACCTCAAAGAGACTGCACTCCCTGAGAGCAGTACGTCTGATTACCGAGAATCGCACGATACTACACGCAAGGACACGAAAAGAACCCAAAATACTGTCCCTAAAAAAACGTCTCCCCTACAACAAAGCCAAGCTGACTCACGCAATTCTATCAAACAATGCCCCGCCGTACCTACGATCATTGTTTCAAACCAGTAGAAGAGAGGGACTATAATTACATCAGTTACGTCTGCCCAAACCTAGGATCGACGTGTTCAAAAAGAGTCTAGCCTACTCTGGAACCTACTTGTGGATCAGCCTTCCACACCACATAAAAAACCAACATACACAATACTCATTCATCAAAGCACTTTTTAAACACTTGATTAACATCGATTATCTACCCCCATAGAAGCAGCCATTGTCAGTCCACATCTTATCTATATGTCAACCTTTCTTTTCCTCTTCCACTCTTTATTGTCTATGTGAAAAATTTGTTTTATATCCACGTAGTATTGCTATATAATGTAATGTATGTGAGAATGTACCTGTTTAGCACTGTTCTTTTGAAATATGTAACTGTATTTTGTTTGCTTAAATGTGATGATGTTTATGAGAATGAGCAGATATACATTTTTACATCTCGAAGATGTGTCCTGCTACAGAAGTGCGTAAGAAATTATTATTATTATTTCATTTTCCCTCAAGAATGTACAGATATAAGTGAGAATATGTTTATGTAATTTGTGTATTGATGTTTAGTGACACATTAAAAAATGCAGATTAATTGCTGATGAACACATGAGTGAGTGTCGGGATTACAGAATGAAAGATAAAGGGCTAGATGGTCGAACAGACCTGGGTCCCCAGTTCTTTACCCTTTTAAATAAAGTTATGTCCATCTATCTCTCCTTCCTAATGATTCTGCTCTTGTGTTAAGGAAGGCAAAGAAATAACACCAAGTCTCACCTCCTTCAATAGCAGACTGTCAAATACTTCATGAGTTCTGATACCATGCCACCTAATCTGATTATGCTTGAAATCATAATTTACTGTACGTTTTTTTTTTTTAAATTAAATTAAATTTTTTTAAATAATATTTGTTTAATTAACAATACTTAATTTTGATTATGACTGCATACTGTAAACGCACGCTGTTATATTACCTTTATAATGTTGCATACCTTCATATTAATGCTTTAAGTAACATGTGGGAATGAAAGGACATAATATGCACGATAAATGAGAGTGGAAGGGCAGAATGTTAGACGGGCCTGCGCGCCCAATTCTTAACCCTTCGAAAATAAAGTTTGTTCGTTCCTTCGTTCGTTCGTTCTCTAACTTCAGAGCAAAGCTGGTAAGCTGGAACGTGACGCTACCAGGTCCCGATCTCGGAACTTGGTAATTGTGCCTAATCACTTAGACACCAGTTGGATGACAAAAAGACATAATGATACATACTTGACCCTGTTACCTTTCACATATTTATTATTTTCATTTTTTCCTCCTTAATTAAACTTCTTTGCACAATCTTCTACTTCTTTACGGCAGAATTAGCGGTGATATCTTACATTGTCACATAAATACAGAATTAACAGTGTTATCTTACGTTGTCACATAAGTTCAGAATTAACAGTGTTATATTACGTTGTCACATAAGTTCAGAATTAACAGTGTTATATTACGTTGTCACATAAATATAGTATTAACAGTGTTATCTTACGTTGTCACATAAGGACATGATTAACATTGTTATCTCTTACATTGCCACATAAGTTCAGAATTAACAGTGTTATCTTACATTGTCATTAAAGGACAGTACTAACAGTGTTATCTCTTACATTGTTCCCTAAGGACAGGACTAAGAGTCTTATCTTACATTATCACAAAAGTACGAGAATCAACAATGTTATCTTACGTTGTCCCATAAGTACAGAATTAACGGTGCTACCTTATAGTGTCACATAAGTACATAATAAGCAGCATTATCTTGATACGGTCACACAACATCAGAATTAATATGGTTATTATATTATTAAAATAGACCTGCAGAAAATAAATTTATACTCCGGCAGAACCGTAAAACTGTGTTATATCAGTGATTCTCAAACTCTTTGGCCGACGTACCCGGGGAAGGTTAGTCAGGTTCTCTGGTACCCCCTAAAATTATCAGAGGCATATACCGCTAAGAAATGAATGTTTTTTGTGTGTGTTTTCTTTTAGCATTATCGCTACTGTTAAAATTTAAACTAATAACATTTAATGATTCAAAAAAAAAAAAAAAAAAAAAAAGAAGTGCACCAAATGAATATAATGAGAGACCGTCTGCGAAAGACTGTCATCAATTTAGCTAAAATTAGGTGGCAAATCTGATAATTTACAGCGATTGTCTGCTGAAGCTACTCCCCCCCTTATTTCTCTCTCCATATCAATAGAAATTGGAATATCTTTAATTCCTATATACCTAATGTAGCATAAATAATTTTCAATTAGTTGATACATATTTTAATAAAGATCTAAGCAACTTTAATCCGTCACTTTTGATGTAACGTCCGAGGTACCACTTGGTACCTCTCGCCATACCCCCCACCCCCATGGGTACACGTATTATACTCTAATACAGGGATCTGCAGCTAGGCAGTCGTGATCTATTGGTATATCCCAGGGGATAATTTGTAGAACTCTAGGTGACGAAGAGGTGAAAATAACTCGTATCCTAGGTAACCTTCCAAGACAAGAACTGACAGCCATGAAAGGCATGAAAAAGACGTGGAAAGATCATGAGCTGATGGCACGTGACAGGAAGACTTGACATACGTTTGTTGATGGCACGTGACAGGAAGACTTGACATACGTTTGTTGATGGCACGTGACAGGAAGACTTGACATACGTTTGTTGATGGCACGTGACAGGAAGACTTGACATACGTTTGTTGATGGCACGTGACAGGAAGACTTGACATACGTTTGTTGAAGGTCTATGCTGCTTGGGGAGCTGAAGGTCTATGCTGCTGGGGGAGCTGAAGGTCTATGCTGCTTGGGGAGCTGACAGATGATAAAGGAATGAATTCTTGGATTTAAAAGCGCGGTGGCTCTTTAACTGCATTCTCAGTGAAACCCCACAAGCTGACGTACTAACAAGTCATTTAGTTGTGAACTACATGAGATAGAAAGCATTCTATTTGAAGTGGAGTTGACATTGGGTAAAACATTTAGTTTTAATTGACCGCTTTGTCGATGGGGTCGCGGGTAGCAGACCGTGAGGCAGAGTTAACTGCTACAAATAGGCTGGAGTTATTCCAAATTCCAGTACTCTGAAACCTGAAAACAGCAGGGACCGGATTAAGCCAAGAAGGGTCTCTAGGCTTTTTTGTGTTCGGGCCTACCTTCAATTCTTCTTCTTTCTTTGATCCTTAGCCGCCGACCGTCAAAGCAGTCAGTGGTCATCATTCCTGGTGGCGTCTTGTAGGGCAACAACAAATTGATACCACTTTGCTCGGTCAGTGGCCATCCTTCGTACAGTGCCCCAACTCTGGTTCATTCTTTGCATCTCAGCCTCCACAGTCCTCCGCCAAGTTGTTTTTGGTCGGCCTCTCTTTCGATTTCCTTCAGGGGTCCATAGCTTAGCTGTTCTTGTGATGGCATCGGGATCTCTTCTGAGGACATGGCCAACCCAGCTCCAGCGTCTGCCAGCTATGATGGTGTGCATGTCCTCTTGCTTGCTCCGAGTAAGCAGGTCTTCGTTGGTGATGGTATTCGGCCAAAAGATTCGGTGAATTTTTCTTAGGCATGTTGTGTGAAAAGAGGACAATTTCGGCATTTCCTTCTCTGTAACTCTCCAGCATTCCGCACCATAGAGAAGCACAGAAAGCACACAGCTCTGATACGAGTATCGTTCAATACTAAACTGAGGAGATGTAATAACTGCCTTGGCCTTCCTGTTGATCATACATCTGGTTGACACAGCCGTCGTCCACAGCAGATCGCTGAACCTGGATTTTGATTTCATTAAAAAATAGATTTAGCAGATTATTATTGACGTTTGTTGTTTCAATACCGTCTGTACGTGTGTTTTGTTTGTGGTGTGTGGGTAGTTAGTGCATCTTAATTTAATTTGTAGGAATGATAAAGCATCTAGCGTCAAATTGGTTCGTATATTTTCTTCTTCTTTTTCTACATACACTCTAAGACGTCTACATGAATATTTTCCCACAAAGCAGTGGTCAGCTTGAGGCTATATGTATCTCCATAGAGTTTGTCCAGAAATGATACTGGTGACATTCATAAGTGCTTTCTCTGTTCCTCATATGTTGAATATGATATGAAACTCTATACATAGCGATACAGCAGGGGGCAATCTGATCATCAGAAGCAGTCCCCCGTCGAAAAATGCAGATGTTCAGCAGTCATTTTACTGGTGCCACAGTAAGGCAAGGCAAGCATTGGTAGTTCCTAGCTTAAGCTTTTTTAATAGATGGTATTCCAACCTGTTGTCGCCCGTGCGGAGTCTTCTTCTTCTTCTTCGTACACTCTCAGACGTCCACTTGAATGTTCTCAAAGAAAGCAGTAGTCAGTTTGAGGCTATTTGTGCGCAGTCTGAAGATTACTACTTGTTCAACTTCTGCTGAGCTGGTATTTGCATTTTTATTTATTTATTTATTTATTTTGGTGGCCTGGATTCTCTGTATTCAACTTGTTCCTGTATCTGCTTGTGATAAAACTCTTTGCCTCTTGGATAGTTTATCCTTGTATCAGGGTCAACTCCCTCTACGCTGATGACCTGGCCATGTGGACTTCAGAACAATACATCTCCACAGCAAGAGTGCGCATGCAGGATTCACTGCTAGCCCTTGAAAGTTGGTCCAAAAAGTGGTTGCTCAAAATAAATGAACAAAAAACTACACACACTATTTTTACCTTGTCAAATAAACCACAGCAAGCAAAGCTGCAATTAAATGGACAGGCAGTACGAGGAGATGAAACACCAACATACTTAGGAATCACACTAGACCGCCGAATGACATGGAAATCACAGATTAACAAAATACAGCTAAGGGCAAAACTTCGCATGGCCATCATGAAAAAGTTAGCAGGTACCACATGGGGTGCTGATGAGAATATCCTCAAAAATCTGTACACAGGCAGAGTCAGACCTGCTATGGAATATGGCATCACAGCTTGGTCGACGGCAGCAAAGTCAAATTTTGACAGAGTAAACAGACTCCAAAACCAAGCAGCACGTATTTATAACAGGGGCCCTAAAGTCTACACAAATCAACCATATGGAAAACATCACAGGGCTACAGTCAATGGAGGATAGACGTGACAGCAGAGTCTTAAAACAAGCTGAAAAATTTAAGAGGATCGAAGGACACCCCATGTACCAAAGAATGAATAGGCTAGGAAGAGGCAGGCTCAAGCGAACTAACTTTGTCGCCCAAGCAAAAGAAAAAATTAACAATAATACCATACTAGCTAGCTCAGTTGCAAAGAAAATCCCAACAAGCTCAACTATCCCACTGTGGAAAATAAGATGCTTTCCTAAGTTAAAATCTGATATTCCAGGCATTGAAGGTAAGGGAACACAGACAGAAACACAAAGAAAGTGTATAGCAACCAAGTATATTGACCAAACATTTCCAGCGAAGCTTTGGACACATGCATATACTGATGGTTCGGCAACAAATGCAGTTGAAAATGGGGGTGCCGGCATCCTCATAAAATTAAAGAATAGAATTCACTCTATGGCAATTGCCACTGGAAAATACTGCAATAACTTCTGTGCTGAAGCAGAAGCCCTGAAACAGGCAGCTGAAACTCTTATTGAATGCAAAGCACAGGCAGAAAAACAGATAGTAATCTTTTCAGATGCCCTCTCAATATTATCAGCGCTGAAGAGCCACCAAACTAAAGGATTGAAAGATCTGATAATCCCCCTTGAAAGACTTGCCGAATGCTTCAAGAAGTGCACTATCCAGTGGATACCAGCCCATTGCAACATACCAGGAAATGAAGAGGCAGATAGACTTGCTAAAGAAGGAGGTGCCTTACAGCAAAATGATATAGAGACAACTTACGCATCGGCAAAGACCACTATAAAGGCTACATTCAAGTCCAAATGGGAAAGAGAGCACCCGGGACACTTGAAAAATGACGCATATCATCAACTATCCAGAAAAGAACAGGTCATCATTTTTCGACTACGCACTGGACACAACAGATTGAGATACCATCTGTACCACAAATACAAAATTGGTGCAACAGATCTCTGCACCTGCGGTACCAGCCCGATGACAGTCGAACACCTGCTGCAGTACTGCCCAACCTACAGTAATGAACGGGGTAGCATATGGAAACAACCCACTTCTGTCAACGAAAAACTGTTTGGAGATGTCGGGAACCTTGAGTTGACTGCTGCCTTTATTAGAGTCATAAATGTGGAAGTCTGAAGGCGAACGAGGAAGAAGAAGAAGAAGAAGTATCAGGGTTTCAAGTTTCTGAAAGATAATATTCAGTTATTAATTAAAATCACAAAACAAGTACCAAAAATAAAGAAAAGAAAAAAAAATACGAAATGTTTGAGGGATCCATTGTATTATTGATAACAAATGCAGTAAACAACAGAAAATAAATGTTCCATACATTCTGTAGAATTGAATAAAAGTGAACGCTAGTTATCAGAAATTTGTTATGTCGTCCACTAATTTATGTTATTTTGTGTGTGTGCGTGAACAATATGACGAATTACTGATTAATAATTATTAGCCATGCCACATCTATTCTATAGAATAGAATGTAATGAACATTTATTTCTCTGTTCTCGTGCATTTGGTAGAAATAATGAAATTGGCTCTATAAAACGTGTTTATGTTTTACTTGTATCCATGTATTGCACCAAACGTTTCACTTTCTTGTCTCTCTGTCCAGAATATATTTCCCTTTTTTTTTTTGCTCTAACCAGCGGCACTTGAGCATTCCAGCCCTTTTGGCCCAATGATACGTCATTGCGAGGCTGGGGAGCCAGTGGACTTTCCTTCCAACCCGGTCAGGAGCTTCGCACCTTCCCATCCACAGAGGGTTTATCTGCAGGAGCCGTTCAGGTTATTCAGTCAAATTCCCGGTCGATGACACTCCTACAAATGCCGGCGCCCGGGCTTGAACCTTGAAAACCTGGTCGCTAGCGCAACGTCTTAACCATTACACCAGCGCGGCTCCCCATATCCCCCATTATCATACTCGACCAGCTGTACATCAACTAACTTTTCTCACTGTTACGAAATTTCTAGTATCTACGCTTTCAAAACTGTTACAACTTACTTACTTAGTCGTTCCCCTTCTACCGTGAGGTGTAGAGGTTTGGAAGAGAGAGCGCCAGACTATCCTATCGGCTGACTTCCTCCTGGCCTGGTTCCATTCTAGTGCTTTCCTCATCTCTTCCACCAGCTCCTCTTCTTTCCCATTTATACTGTTACAACAACATCGTTAAATTCTTGTAGTAAAAAGAGTTCTTTAATGTTATATAGAGCCAAACCTGACACATGGAAGTGAGACATGGATATTATATAGACAACAGCAGAAACATGTCTGGAGCTCACATATATATGGTTTTACAGACGAATATTAAGAGCATCTGAACGGCTGAAAAAAGTGATTATGGTGTCTTGATAGCAGCTCGTGTGCAAAGGCAGCTTATTAATCATATTAGAATGAAATAATTTACTTTATTTGGACGTGTTATGAGAAGAGGAATACTGGAATTTATTGTGACGACAGGAAAGATTAAAAGAAAAAGATATATAGGACGACAAAGAGATGACGTATGTGACAGCTAAACGTCGTGGCATCTAAAGAAGTCAACAACAAAATTGATTTAAAAAAAAAAACACCAGGGACATGAGCTGCGGAGAGACATTATTACCTACTCCAGCTAGCATGTCACTTGAAGAAGTTCTTGTAGCATCTTATTGTCCTTTTCGAGGCTAGTTTGTTTTCAGGGTTTCCATCAGACTAAGCTGTCAGTTAAGCCAAGAGTTCTTTATGTTCTACTGGCAACTAGCCGAAGGGCTCCTGCCTATAGCCAAATGAAGCAGTTCCAACCAAATCTGGTTAAACTGTTTAATGAACTGAAAGATACAATAAAAAACAGTTTGTCATTCGTAACTCTGCATCGTTGTGAGATTAATAAATATTCAGTCGTGGAAAGTTTGAAATATAACCACGTAAGGAAAGCAATACACATAATAAATGATCATGACTTTGCATTTGTAAGCTACACATTTCAAACCGTCCTTGATGAAATGCAATCGTCTGGAATCGATACTTTAACAAACAAAACGTCATGTTTTCACCAGTGAGCATATTTCTTTAGCAAAGACTGTATTGTCTCTTGCTTTTAGTCGCACATTGCCCTGTTTGTAGAGGGTCGTACTCTATACAGAAACTGTTGAGGCTGCTCGCAAGCTTTACAGATATAATTAAGTGGTTTAAATTATCGGATTATTTTGACGTTTTAAATTATTAAAGTGTCAAATCTTTGACAGAAGTTTCTAAATATATGAGGAGGTAATCACGGATTTAACAAAACACAATCTAAACTGTAATTTAGCTCCCCTATGCAGAAGATTTTCAAAGTATCAAAGGTGTTTCAAAACTATGTATACACACTATAAAAATGTATATTTCATGAACGACATATACAATATTAATTTTCTCTATCAAATTTTAAAGTTACGAAATAGGCAATTTTTGCAATAACATAAATTTAGTTTAAATGTTCAAAATGTTCACCATCAGCTTGAATGCACAAGCGACATTTCTGACCATTTGATCTACAATTCTTTTAGATTTATCTTTCTCTCTTCAAAACTGAATTGAGTATTCTCCGTCATTCTTCACGTAACTGTAAATGAAACAAAATTACTTCATTGTGACAAAATTGTCGATCTCTTAACTTTAAAATATCCCCAGTTGAGGTGGGATTTTTTAGACCGCAAACGGCTCCGGGGTCGACCCAGCTTCGTGAATTGGATACAAGAACAACTCTGGGAAGGTTAAGGCGGCCAATGTGATGCTGATCGCATCACCCCTAGTGTGCCGACGGTCAGGAAAATATGGGCCTAACACCATATTCCCAATATGCCTCAAAATTAACTTTAAAATGGGATAAAGACAATTGCAATTTTGCATGTTGTTTGTGAAACACACATTTTTAAAGTGTGCATACATCATTTTAAAACACCCTTATTTTCTAACTGCTGGCTTACTTAGGCTGAGGACATAACTGATTTATGTGTCAATTAATATTAACAAGTGACATAATAGCAGCAAAATAACAAGTATAACATTAACAAGTGACATAATAGCAGCAAAATAACAAGTATAACATTAACAAGTGACATAATAGCAGCAAAATAACAAGTATAACATTAACAAGTGACATGATAGCAGAAAAATAACAAGTATAACATTAACAAGTGACATAATAGCAGCAAAATAACAAGTATAACATTAACAAGTGACATAATAGCAGCAAAATAACAAGTATAACATTAACAAGTGACATGATAGCAGAAAAATAACAAGTATAACATTAACAAGTGACATAATAGCAGCAAAATAACAAGTATAACATTAACAAGTGACATGTGTAGTGGATTTGATGGTATTGTATGATTGTGATATTACTTAGTGAGATGCATGAGGTCAGCTGTGAAGGCTCCTGAGATAAATGTAGCTGTGAATTTTCAGAAGGCCCTTCTTGCTACCACTACGACCTCACACCTATCTTTTTTTTTTTACTAATGAATGTGGCTACGTTACAATTCTAGGGTACTGATATGTAATGTGTTGTGGTAGTTTACATACACACACACAGATATTTAACAAGTCTAATAATATTAATAAAATGGTATAACACACTGAACTAACTCAAGCTGTGTAAAATTTTTGACAATAAATTTTCTTTAAGTTTATTTGTTCTGAACCAAGGTTTTATTTTGGTCAGAACATATGAAAGGTTTTGCAATTATGAATGAAATGCATGAATATATGGCATAATAAATGAAAGGTGTGTACATATGTATTTTACAAGACTAGTTAATGTTACTACTGTTTATAGTTGTAATTTATATGGGAGAACGATTAATGGATGTGCTGTTGGGGTGGCCTCATCACTCCCTGTCTATGGCGACTCTACATTGTCCATTTATTGATGGGCATATAATTGGTGTGTTAGAAAATAAGTTGAGTTGGTGAATTTCCAGCAGGCCAGACGCTCACGTATCTTGAATGAGTAGTTCTGGTGCTGGAATCAGGTGGCCCCACCTCTCCGTGCTTGGGGGCAATATAAGGCTGCTCTGCCAAAATATAAACTGCACGGGTCCACTCTTGTATTATTCAACTCATCATTTGACACCACATTGGTGCCAAATAAAAACTCACAGTTCAGAATTATGAATATAGAACACAGTTATCTGCTAGCAAAACTCAGCTGAGCTGCTGGCTTTAGTATGGCGTCCCTCTAAATATTTCAATTAGCTTCTGGGAAATACACCACTTAATTATTTACTGTGTCTACTACTGGACAGTTTATGTAGAATGGCAAAAATGCGCGTCTGAGCGCCGATAATATATTCATCTATGGCCAATCACCGCCTTTTTTCCTTTTCAAATTCAAACCTCCTACCAAAAAGTCATTTCAGTCATACCTCAGTCAAGTATGCATTATTGTCTGTTGGTCCGTCTGTCTCTACTTGCGTTTCACAAAAAAACACACTTGTTTTTTGAACCAACTCTGCCTTCCCCTACACAATTTTGCCTTTAAAGTTATTTTTAGCCACAATTCTCCACCCCATCCCCTCTCTTTCATTCCAACTAGATTTTAGCACTTGAGTCTCAAGGCCGCAGTTTTTGAAAATTAGTGACATTTTTTGTTTCAATGCAGTCGCTCGCTGATATGAACAACACAGTCTTTTGTCAATATCTTTCTTATTATCTATCCGTCTGTATAAATGAAAGCATATTATTTCACTGCTCAAGATGGGCCATCCGGCCAGCTAGGTTTTTATATTCCTAACATTATTATTAAGAAAAAGTTACTTTTCAAGGTTAGTTGGTTTTTTGAAATATTTTCGAGCATCTTTTGTAATGCGTTCGTCACTGCATTCAAATAAACGGACTAAGTTATCGCAAAAGCGTCCAAGAAATGACTGTTGCGTATAATAGCTAAGGTCCCTTTTGTCGATTTCTTTACCTTGTGTCAACTTGGGGACGCGAATTTTTTTCCTTGCCCCACCAATTGCGTCTTTTTAGCCTTGCTAGTTTCAAGCACGTGTTCAGTCACATTTTTTCCTTTTGATCTCCGTTCTCATCCCGTTCCAAGAGTAAACGTTTTGCCTTCACGTCTAACAATTTAATTTCCATGGCGGGTGGTGACCCGCGGCGTGGGCGATCATGTATTCTAGTAGCTTACGCATTAGTTTTTATCCCTACATTTTATCTTTGGAGATATTTTAACGTTGTATCACGGTTAATTTTATGACACATCTCCCCACTTGAAAACGTGCCTACGGCAAGTTCCAAAACCAGTGATACACATAGATAAAATCTCTCCTCGCGCCTGCCATTACTCTAATTTTGATCACAGGGGTGCCGACTGAGGAAATCTGCACCGACATTCAATTTGCCTGGGATATAGTGGATACTAAACTGATACGGTTGAAGCAATAAAGACCACCTCAGCAATCTTGCGTTTTCATGCTTAGCCTGAGATAAGAATACGAGAGGCTGATGATCCGTCTCGACCACAAAAGTCCTACCATACAGATAGATTTGAAACTTCTTTATTGCCCAGATTAACGCTAAACATTCTTTTTCGCTTGTGGAATATCCTTGTTCCGCCTTATTCAATTTGCGGCTTGCATAAGCGACTGGTTTCAGTTCCCCATCAGGTGAAGATGATCTTTGCAACAAAGCCGCCCCGAGTACCTACATTACTTGCATCGGTTCTTAAGACAAAGTCCTGTGTCAAATCAGACAATTTGAGAATAGGCTTGCTAGTGAGTTTTTCCTTTAAGTCTTGGAACGCTAATTCACTTTGCACAGTCCAAATAATTTTATCTGGAAGTCCCTTGCGAGTCAGATCAGTCAGAGGAGCACAAATAGAGTTAAAATCTTTGATATATTTTTGATAAAATCCGCATAACGACACGAATGATCGCACGTCCTTTTTTGTTTGTGGTCTAGGTGCTCTCTGCAGTTTTTCCAAGTTCTTGGGATCAGGGGTCATGTTACCCTGATATACAGTGTGTCCCAAGAATTCCAACTCTTTGCATCCAATACAACATTTTGTTGGCCTAGCAGTTAAGTTCGCCTCCCTAAGCCTATTAAATAACATTTTTAGAGCGTCAATGTGTTCTTCAAATGTCTCTGTGGCGACGAGAATATCATCCATGAAATTCGTGATACATGGGTTATTCAGGGGATCCAACAATTTGCGCATCATCCTTGAAAATACACTCGGAGCATTTTTCAGTCCGAATGGTAGCATGTTGAATTCATAATGTCCATCCGAAGTGCTAAAAGCCAAATAAGGTCTCACTTCAGGCTTCACTGGGATCTGGTAATAGCCTTTACTAAGATCCACCTTTGAAAAGTATTTTGCCTTGTTCAATCTGGCAAATAACTGTTTTGTGTCTGGTAATGGATCCACTTGTCCTTCTGTGACAGCATTCAGTTTCCTGTAATCTATGCACAGTCTGTGTTCCACAGACGGTTTTCTCAACAAAACGACACTAGAGCTAAAAGATGATTCACTGTGTGAAATAATCCCCTCCTTCAACAAATAATCTATTTCTTCCTTCATACCTTCTCCTTCGCGAACGGAATAGAATAGGCTCTCATACAGATTGGGTTTGAGTCTACCAGCTTCATGTCATACTGTAGCAAATTTGTATGGCCTGATTTATCTGTTAATACATCTGTATGTTCCTCCAGAACCTGTTGAACTCTCTCCCTCTGATTTTTAGTCAGGTGCTTACTGACTTTTACCTGTGCTGCTGTTTCACAAGGATGTAATGGGTATTCATGTGAGGTGAGTGGTTCCTTTTGCATTTGAGTTGCGATAGCTAAGGTCAGTAAGGGGGTGCTTTCCTGGAGTGGTCTGTCCAAATACTTCTTTAACAGGTTTACGTGATAAACTTTCTCCTTCCCCTTTTTGTCAATTTTATAGTTTGTTCTAGACACCTTCTCTAGAACCGTATATGGACCTTGCCATCCAATTTGTAATTTATTCTGGCTACCGGGTAGTAGAAGCAGCACCTTCTCTCCCACAGCTAGTTCTCTGTCCTTTGCCTTCCTATTAAAATATGCTGCATGTTTCTTCCTGGCTTGTTTCAAATTATCATTTGCCAGTTTCCATCCAGCTTTCAAACGAGTGGTCAGTTCGTTCACGTATTGGTAAGATGAGGTAACAGTCTCTTCCGCCTTCTCATCTGTCCAGGTCCTTAATAGTGCTACATCTGGACCTTTAATTTATCATACTTATTTTTCATGGAACCCGTCGGGTCCCTTCCACTAGAAGCACTATAGTGAGGACTTTTCTTCCTAGAATCATCACTCACAAATCGGCCACTACCAATTTTTTTCTTGTGTTTGTCTACCCACTTTAGATTGCTTATGAGAGATCTTTGCTCTCTTTTCTGTTCTTCCAGTTTATATAAGTCTGACCGAGGGATTGTCATCTTATCCTGGGTAAAATTTCTTCTTTGTACTCGTCGCATAGTGGCCATGTTAATCCATTCAAGTGAAGACTGGGTGTGAAAAGGGGGCTCCCATTGCACTTTGTCTACCTGAGTATAATTAGTTTTCCTTCCAGGCCTAATTTTGCCCCGTGGCGTTTCTAGGTCCTGCACATATTTTCCCTTTGTGGGTGTTCCCTCATGAAATATGCCACATGCTTCTACAAAGTTTTCAATATCGACATTTACGTCGGGCCAATAGTATTTGCGAGCAACTTTTTGGCAGATTGTACCGACTTTTTCATGGTCCCCATCTTTTCCAACATGTAAGCTCCTTATTAAATTTGCCCTATATATCTTGGGAAGAACCAACTGTCCGTGACCAGTGGATCTAGTTCCTGTCTTCCTATATAGCAATCTGTCCTTCATAAAATATTCCCCCTTGCTCGGAGGCGTGTGGCATTTGGGCAATTTTTTAAAACATGGCTTGAGTGTCCTATCCTCAGCCTTCGCCTTCCTCATCTCCTCTGGATGAGCATTTATAGGTTCACCTTCTTCCTCCTTCTTCTGTGACCTGGTCTGCACTGTCGCCATGATCACAGGTCTCTCGAGATTCCCCAAGAAGACGTATCTACACCCCAATATCAGAGGGTAGATTGGTTCATCTATCACTGCTGCTCTGATTTCTCCTTCCACATAGCGAGTTTTCACCGTTATCCTTGCGATGGGAAGTGTCATGAGTGGTATGTCCTTAGTTGCCCCTTGTATTTCCACTGTTTCTGTGGTATACTGACTTGGGTCCACTAGGCTAGACTTCACAACTGAATCATAATCCAAACCTGTATCATAAAGGCACCTTATGGTGACCCCATTACAAATAACATCCTCACAAACTGGGGGGTGATAAGGTTCCTGCTGTCCATTAGGATTAACCTTTAATCTTTGAGTCCCCGACTTCATTGCAGCAATGTTTGAAGGTTTCCTTCTACAAAATTCGGTGTTATGGTTATCTTTCTTGCACCATTTACACCATCTTTTTCCTTGGTTAAACGGTTTTCTTTCATTGGATTTTTGGTCATTGAACTGTGAGTTTCTGTCTCGGTAGTCATTTCTTGGCCGTTCAAAGTTTGTCCTACCTTTATTACCCTGTTCTCTATTATCAAATTTATTAAATTGCTGTGGAGCTTTAAAATTGTCTATGTGCTTCTTTTTAGCACCACTTACCTCTGCCTGGGCTGCCTGATACCTCTCAGCGACATTTAAAACCTCCCTCAACTTCTCTGCACCTTGTTCCATGAGAAATTTTCTCATGTCAGGAGCCATGGACTCTCTCAATTGCTCAATCATGATCTTCTCTTTAAGATCTTGGGTCTTCCCCAGAGCAGTCCATTTCTCCAAATAGGTTTCCAGTCTGGCAGAGAATTGGTGGTATGTCTCCCCAGACAACAGTTTGGCATTTCTAAATTTCTTACGATAAAATTCACCATTTTTTTCGTACCTCAATAACAAAGCCTGCTTTAACATGTCATAATTGTCTTGGTCTTCTCTGTTCATTTTTGCGAAGACTTCATAAGAAGTACCTCTCAGTCCCTGTGATAACTTTAAACTCCACCTCTCTCTCTCTAACCCATATGTAGTAGCTAATAACTCAAAACGTCCTAGGTACCCCTCTATGTCATCGTCTTTCTCAACAAAATGGTCTAAATGAAACCCCATAGCTGAGTTTGAGGCTCCCAGACTAGGCGTAGCATCTGAGGCAAAAGGACTGGCACCATTTTCAGGAGCCTGGCTTTGTAGCTCCAGCTTCCTTAGTCGTAATTCGTGCTCCCTTTGCAACCTTCTATCTTCTGCCTCCCTTTCGGCAGTCAATCTTTTATCTTCTGCCTCCCTTTCGGCCTTTTTGTCTGCTGCCTCCCTTTCGGCCTTTTTGTCTGCTGCCTCCCTTTCGGCAGTCAATCTTTTTTCTTCTGCTTCCCTTTGCTGTCGTTTTTCTTCTGCCTCAATCTGCAGCCTCTTAATTTCTCTATCAGCCTCAATTTGTACCCTCTTCTCTTCAGCTAACCTCCTATCTTCCCTTTCAATATATTTATCACATTCAGCCGTTACATATTGAATTAAAACCTGACCATCCATTCCCATATCCTTTGCCGTCAGCACAGCAGCTGATCTGAATTTGGCTAGCTCCGCCATACTTTTTAGACAATTTAGCAATGAGCAAGATAAAATTTCCAACCACTAAAGTAATTCTAATTACTATAGTCTAAAATAATTCTAATTAATTAATTAATCAATTAACTACCACTGGCTGTGAAGATTCACCAACTTTTATTTTCACTTTTAATTTTAAGGGACACTTTTAATTTTTATAATGTGTTCCCCTAATTTAATTCTCCCCCCAGGAGATCCTAATATTATTGATAGACTAATTATCCCGGGACAAGAGACCCCAATATATGTAGTGGATTTGATGGTATTGTATGATTGTGATATTACTTAGTGAGATGCATGAGGTTAGCTGTGAAGGCTCCTGAGATAAATGTAGCTGTGAATTTTCAGAAGGCCCTTCTTGCTACCACTACGACCTCACACCTATCTTTTTTTTTTACTAATGAATGTGGCTACGTTACAATTCTAGGGTACTGATATGTAATGTGTTGTGGTAGTTTACATACACACACACAGATATTTAACAAGTCTAATAATATTAATAAAATGGTATAACACACTGAACTAACTCAAGCTGTGTAAAATTTTTGACAATAAATTTTCTTTAAGTTTATTTGTTCTGAACCAAGGTTTTATTTTGGTCAGAACATATGAAAGGTTTTGCAATTATGAATGAAATGTATGAATATATGGCATAATAAATGAAAGGTGTGTACATATGTATTTTACAAGACTAGTTAATGTTACTACTGTTTATAGTTGTAATTTATATGGGAGAACGATTAATGGATGTGCTGTTGGGGTGGCCTCATCACTCCCTGTCTATGGCGACTCTACATTGTCCATTTATTGATGGGCATATAATTGGTGTGTTAGAAAATAAGTTGAGTTGGTGAATTTCCAGCGGGCCAGACGCTCACGTATCTTGAATGAGTAGTTCTGGTGCTGGAATCAGGTGGCCCCACCTCTCCGTGCTTGGGGGCAATATAAGGCTGCTCTGCCAAAATATAAACTGCACGGGTCCACTCTTGTATTATTCAACTCATCATTTGACACCACATTGGTGCCAAATAAAAACTCACAGTTCAGAATTATGAATATAGAACACAGTTATCTGCTAGCAAAACTCAGCTGAGCTGCTGGCTTTAGTATGGCGTCCCTCTAAATATTTCAATTAGCTTCTGGGAAATACACCACTGAATTATTTACTGTGTCTACTACTAGACAGTTTATGTAGAATGGCAAAAATGCGCGTCTGAGCGCCGATAATATATTCATCTATGGCCAATCACCGCCTTTTTTCCTTTTCAAATTCAAACCTCCTACCAAAAAGTCATTTCAGTCATACCTCAGTCAAGTATGCATTATTGTCTGTTGGTCCGTCTGTCTCTACTTGCGTTTCACAAAAAAACACACTTGTTTTTTGAACCAACTCTGCCTTCCCCTACACAATTTTGCCTTTAAAGTTATTTTTAGCCACAATTCTCCACCCCATCCCCTCTCTTTCATTCCAACTAGATTTTAGCACTTGAGTCTCAAGGCCGCAGTTTTTGAAAATTAGTGACATTTTTTGTTTCAATGCAGTCGCTCGCTGATATGAACAACACAGTCTTTTGTCAATATCTTTCTTATTATCTATCCGTCTGTATAAATGAAAGCATATTATTTCACTGCTCAAGATGGGCCATCCGGCCAGCTAGGTTTTATATTCCTAACATTATTATTAAGAAAAAGTTACTTTTCAAGGTTAGTTGGTTTTTTGAAATATTTTTCGAGCATCTTTTGTAATGCGTTCGTCACTGCATTCAAATAAACGGACTAAGTTATCGCAAAAGCGTCCAAGAAATGACTGTTGCGTATAATAGCTAAGGTCCCTTTTGTCGATTTCTTTACCTTGTGTCAACTTGGGGACGTGAATTTTTTTCCTTGCCCCAGCAATTGCGTCTTTTTAGCCTTGCTAGTTTCAAGCACGTGTTCAGTCATATTTTTTCCTTTTGATCTCCGTTCTCATCCCGTTCCAAGGGTAAACGTTTTGCCTTCACGTCTAACAATTTAATTTCCATGGCGGGTGGTGACCCGCGGCGTGGGCGATCATGTATTCTAGTAGCTTACGCATTAGTTTTTATCCCTACATTTTATCTTTGGAGATATTTTAACGTTGTATCACGGTTAATTTTATGACAACATGATAGCAGAAAAATAACAAGTATAACATTAACAAGTGACATAACAGCAGCAAAATAACAAGTATAACGTTAACAAGTGACATAATAGCAGCAAAATAACAAGTATAACATTAACAAGTGACATAATAGCAGCAAAATAACAAGTATAACATTAACAAGTGACATAATAGCAGCAAAATAACAAGTATAACATTAACAAGTGACGAAATAGCAGCTAAATAACAAGTATAACATACACAGGAACTATTGGTCTACCCGAACACTTAAAAAAGGTAAAGGCAGTCCCATAGCAGATACTGCCTTAAAGGGGTGAAGTGTTAAAGATTTCACCTTATTAGGTCCAGCTTTATGAGGTGGAGTGACCAGTTTCCTTCCTCGCTGTCTTTGGCTTTCCTGACTCAAGAGTAGAGTTGGGTGAGCATTTAGAGCTGGATGGATTGATTGGAGCTTTTCTATCCCAAACTATATATGGCGCGTGATTTGTATAAAGAAACGACCCAACTCAACAAAAAGAACAACATCAAAAACCTACGACATGTGGAGCAGAGCACAATCCTCCAGCTTAGAACAGAACACGCCAGAATCAACAAGTACTCCAGTCACGTGCTCATGAAGCGGAGATGTCCGTAGCAATTTGTTTTACATGATGAGGTTGCCAACCTCATACACAATCTCACATAGTCGCCTTTTACGACATGCCTCAGAGAGAACTGGTTTCTACTATTATTTCTGTCTACTGAGAGACCCCTGGATGATACACGGACTACAAGCAACATTCCCCGAGGCACTAATTTTATTGCACGAAGATCAAAGACGTTTTGATCGACCAGCCTATCAATTTTTCGGTAACTCTGATTGATCAACCCAGTCGCTAGCTAGCCATCTTTGCTTTAAAACAAAGAATACAATCAATAATGTTATTTGCGAAAAACATAACAACAAACTCTTTTTTATTTTTTTTTGTTTGTTATTTGAAGTATCAGTAAAACAGAATAAGAGTTTCAATTTGATCAACGGCAACTATAACACATTACACGTCAGCTGCTAACATGTACAGAATTAAAAAAAAAACAACAGTAATTATTCACTTTTACAGTGTAAGTAAATAAATTATGGGGCTGCTGTAAAACTGCGAAGGAATATAAGTATATAAACCAATAAAACGGTATTGAATCAGTTCTACAAATAACGGTTCACATGAAACAAGGGACGTTTCGGGTTTTACCCTTCGTCAGCCACAAACAGGTGACAAGGACAAGAATTACATATAGGTACTACAAAAACTTATGATGATGAGAAACATACACCAAATGAGCGATACAAGCAGATGGAAAACGTAAACACCCACAGTGATGAGCGAAAAAAGAACAATAATAATACAAGAAAATCGTAAAACCTGAAAGAAATACCGAAACAAGAAAGTAAATAATCAACGAAACGAAAAAAAAAAGAATGAACAAAACTTCGGAACAAGTAAAAGGTCACTTAGCTAGATCCGTAGATGCTTGGAATAGAACACAGTTGCACTTAGTCCAAGAAAACGTCTAAGGAAGTGACGTATAAGATAGCGACAATTTAAAAAGATACAAAAAGATACGAAACGAACCAAAACAAAAACATAAGAAGATAGATCGAAAAAAACAACGAATAAAGAAAAATGAAAAAGAGAGGAAAGCTACCAGAATTTATGCAAAATGATGCTGGACATTAAGGCCATCAGGAGATAATACGCCCATTTGAAAAATAAGACGATTCTCCAACGAAAAGCGAGTCCGGTCATCACAGACAGGAGGGCAGTGACATGAATATCGGAATTACCTGAATGGTCAGGCCTTTTGAAATGAAGGGCCACCGGTAAATGTTTGCCATGATAGATGTCATTTAAGTGCTCACGAAACCTGTCTGCCAAACGCCTGCCAGTTTCACCAATATAGGTAATGCCACACCTCTTGCAGGTGATAGCATAAATAAGGTTTCTGGATTCGCACGTGAAAGACTCTCTAATGACAAATTTTGCTTTCGGAAAAGTGACTGTCTGCGTTTGGAGTACAGACGGACAGCTCTTACATATACGGCGTTGGCACGGTTTAGTGCCAAAGTATGAAGGGCTAGTATGTTGCAAGCGACTGTGTAAAAGAATATCCCTAAAATTCCTATCCCTACGATATGCCACCAAAGGTGTATCACGAAACAACTCTCTGGTGTCAGGATCAGAGTGGAGAATAGGCAGATGTCGAAACAGAATTCTCTTCACCGCCAGACAGTGAGGATAGAAAGTTAGAACCAGTTTGAGTCTGTCAGATTGGACAGAAGGTTTAGTAGTGAGTGCCATCTGACGAGTGACGCGTGTGATGCGATTAAGAGCATCAGATAAACATGTTCTGGATAAAGACGTCGGCGAAAGAACTCAAGCATCTCTTGAGCTCGCTGATGGAAATCATCATCATCGTGACATAACCGACGCAAGCGAAGAAGTTGAGAAAAGGGAATGGAATTTTTATAACTAAGAGGATGCGATGAAGTATAAAGAAGGAAACCATGAGCGTCAGTAGCCTTATAATAGACAGACGTTTTAAGACCAGTAGGGTTAATAGTCACAGTGATGTCAAGGAAGTTCACTGAAGTCGTAGAAATTTCAGAGGTGAATTTGATGGCAGGATTGAAATTACCAACATAGTCAATAAATCGACGGAGGTCTACCTCAGACATGCCTGCAATACCAATACCATCATCAATATAGCAGCGGTAAAACTCGGGTATCGGTCCATCGTAACTTTGAAAGACCAAATATTCAAAGTGGCCCATAAACAGGCAAGCGTAACTAGGGCCCATCTTAGTACCCATAGCGACGCCACTGATTTGGTTGAAGAATTGGCCATTAAACTCAAAAGAGTTGAGAATAAGAACCAACTCAGCAAGGCGAAGAAGCGGACCTGTACTTATAGTAAGATCAGTACGCTGGTCGAGAAAAAATTGGAGTGCTTTCAGACCATCAGCATGTGGAATAGAAGTATAAAGGGAACAAACATCTAGGAGGAAAAGACGGTAAGTACGGCCAGGTGTGAATCTGATCGAATCAAAGGTAGTGATAGCATGAGTAGTGTCTTTCAAATAAGAAGACAGATTGGCAAATAAAGGCTGGAAAATACTATCAAGGAATTCAGAAATACTCGTACGTTCAGTGCGACAAGAACAGGCTGAAACAATAGGCCTACCAGGGTTAGCAATATTTTATGCACCTTAGGAAGCATGTAAAAGGAAGGCTTACCAAGACTACTATAAAAAATATGGAGAGATAAAGCACCAGAAGGAAGAAGATCATCATGGACAGGCCACGGATAGTCTTATAAACAGTAAGATTATTCCGGACTGTTGCATCACCAGAACAAGGTGATTCACTTTTACAGTACTTTTAGAATCTATTTGAAAATGCTGCCGCTAAAAATGCGTCCACGTGTGAACCATTTCAGATAATAAAACATACCTTCATTATTTTTTCTCCGTCCTTTTCATCTTTGCCTTGAGCATTCCCCTCTATTTTTCCCTCTGTCTCCGTCATCTCTTACCCCGTGAACCGAATTGCAGCGTTGTCAGCAGGTTTCCTCAGTATGTGTCCTACCCATCGCTAGCTTTCACCAGCACCCCCGCTCCATCGGTATCCGTCAGGTTCCTGTCATTAAATCCACACTGGCGATTTTGTTTCACTACCTCAATCCCTCCACTCTACGCAAGTACTCATCCATGAGATTTAGCAACTTCCTTGTTGTTGCTTCTGCCTTTCTCCATGCCTCATAGCCACACACAGGATGGACCCAATACACTAGCCGGCCGAAGACTCCGATCGTCACGTCAGGCTTGACTTTCCGCGAGTTCCATACATTTCCCATTGCTATGAAAGCCCCCTCCTGCCCCCTGCATTTTCACTTCAACCCTGTCTACAGTGCTGCCAAGGTATATGCTTGGCCCCTCACTTTGAAGGCGTTGTCGTGGAATATTCTAATCCACATATATAAATTATCAAGTAAATATAAAGCCTAATAAATACATAAAATTAATAAAGAGAAGAGCAATGGAAAAATAACAGTGCTGTCACAAGGAATGTACTCGAAATCCCCCTTGTTTTCTGCTTCGTCTGCAAATTGTAACGCTTTCACGTTGATAGTAAAGCTTACTGTATTATTACCCGCCTTCTTCAATGAAACGTGTGCTGTATTTCTTGGAAAAAACATTGAGAGGCCCTGCGTAATGACCTAAATTAATCCTAACATTAATTATACTGCGTTACCAAAACGAAAGACAGATGGACAAAAGGATAGCGGGAAGGGAGAGGCAGAAAGCCGAACACTAAACACGCTTCGCGCGATACACAAATGCTGCCATCACGCGTGTAAGACTACATGCACTAACTTTTTTTTCAGACGGACAGTGATAAAATACATTACCCATCCCAGAGTTAGGTTTATAAATCATAAAAAAACGCTTATTAGGAAAGATAACAATAGATGGGTTTACGGTTGAAAACATAACAGTACCCAGACAGCACATCTTCGAAACAGGAGGTAGAAAATACATATTTTGAACGCAGCCACGTAGCTCCTTTAAATTGGGATATTTGGGTTCCTTAGGGCTTGCTGACAAAGAATATGTAAAACGTTACGCAAATAGTCCAGGAATTAATAAATTATACCCAAAATAAAATAGTGAGGATGCCTGACAGCATGAAATCATTTCTGCTCATAAAATTTTTTTATAACGTGTTTGAAAAAACCTTGCGTTACAGAAATAGCCTACCATGTAAACTCCAAATTGATTGGAGCGCAACAAATGAAAGACTAACCACGATTGGTCGGGCTATAAATACTATCTTTCGTTGTTAGGGGAGACGGGGAAAGGTAACATTTTTTCAAACACTTGTCGAAACGGGGCCTCATTGGCTAGACTCGCTGATATAATCACTTAGGAGCGTTAGTTCGAAACCACTTGTTTAAATAAGCTTGATAAAGCGACAGTGCGTTGAAGCCAGCTCACATTTTTGCTAAAATAAAAGCCTGGAACATAAGCAGATGGGAATTTGTGCCAGTAAATGTGCCAGAATTCATTGCTAATCAACGTATCTGTGTTTATTTCCATGAAATTGTGGTAAGCTTGAACCATTCAGTATCTTTTAATGAAAATTGAATGTAAATTGTTAATTTATGCCTGTATATATATGTGTAGTTCAGTGGCAAACAGGAGATAAAGCCTATAATGCTCCAGCCTGAACAGAGGGTGTCGGAGGGAAGTAAAACGGCATGGAATGGCCAAATAGTACACTGACACCTGGATGATTGATTAGACAGAAATAATGCTGGAAGTGCAGAGGCGTGGTAACCATTAAGGAGGTAAATACTGGTATAAAGTATTTCAGATGAAGCTGACAGTTGGCCTAACGCTCTGAACTCAATGTTTGTGTTGTATTGTGATCAGTGTAAAAGAGAATATAAATTAGTTATGAAGTAGAAGGTACATCCTTCTTGTTTTCAGGGACCGTGGTCTTGATGGTACTGAGCAGCACCTGGTCAGAGCTTTGCTGAATCCAGAGTCGGACAGCATACTCCTTGGTCTTTTTAGCTATCAGTGAGGTGTCTCCAGAGCCCAGGGGAGAATTCGAGCAGAGGAGTCCTTTCCTGCCACCATCACTCAAGATAAGCAGATTTGGCCAGCTGAGCTCAACATTATGTCCCCTCATCTTGAAATAACTTTGTAAAAATAACATTCAGAGGGGAATTTAATTGTCTTAATATCAGGAACTGAGAACATCTCCAATACTAGTCCCTAAAGACAAACTATTGAAGTCATGATGACAAATACCAACAGAGCTTGAACAAAACAAAACCAGTATTACCTCATTTTACTACTACACAACTGACACACATAGGATATTTGTAATAATATATGTCACTACTATATTCATATTGGTAAATTCTGTACATATAATTTGTAATTTAAATTGATTGTGATTCCTGGTTCCCTTGTAGTTGAATCAGGACACATATTCATTCATGCCAGTAATGAATACATATTGTTATTTGAAAAGTTATCAGTGACTCTTTTAAGATATCCTTGTAGAGTGTTATATGTATGTGAGTGTCACAGTGTTGTCAAGTGTAGTGGAATAAATTAAATTGTTTATCCGTCTGTTGTTGTTATGACTTACACTTCATCATACACATACCCTAGACACATAACGTAGTCATCACACTATTCCAGAATAATTCTGACTGAGATATATAGATATGTGGTAGCAAGTAAGGTTATCTATAATACACTACTCTTAATAGATATAGATACCTTCACAGCTGATCTCAGTCAGTACACTAAGTCCCCTATAAATATTTATAACATCCCACTTCACCACATATATTGGGGTCTCGCTCTTGGGATTTTGAATCTTTCCCTATTAAAAATATTGGGGGTAATTCACTTCAGGGAATATAAGAATTAAAAGGTATCCTTGGATGGAATTAAATAAGGTTGAGCTCACGGTGCCTGTGTTGTCCATTAATATATTTAGAGATTAAATTGTTGGTTAGACATTGTAGAAATTTACCTGATAGACAATGGCGGACCTGGCCAAGTTTCGATCTGCTGCTGTTCAGACTGCAAAAGAGTTAGGATTAGATGGGCAAGTTATGGTTGCCTATGTCACGACGGAATGTGACAAATTTATTGAACGCGAAGAAAGAAGATTAGAAAAAGAAGCCGAAAGAAGGTTAGAGGCTGAAAGGGAAATTAAGAAGTTACAGTTTGAGCTGAGGCTGAGACTAAGAGGTTGCAGATTGAGGCTGACAAAGAGGCTGGAAGCAGAAAGAGAAGAAGATTGAGCTGCAGAGAAGAGAAGAAAAGAGCTGCAGAAAGGGAAGAGAGGAAATTAGCTGCAGAAAGGGAAGCAGAAGATAAAAGATTACAAAGGGAACATGAGTTACGACTAAGGGAGTTTGAGTTTCAAGGCCATGCTCCTGAAAATGGTGCCAGTCCCTTTGCCTCTGATGCTACGGTTACTCAAGGAGCCTCAACCTCAGCTATGAATTTTCATTTAGATCATTTTGTTGAGAAAGACGATGATATAGAGAGCTACCTAAATAGGTATGAACTATTAGCTACCACGTATGGGTTAGAGAGAGAAAGGTGGAGCTTAAAGTTATCTCAGGGACTTCGTGGGGCAGCTTAAGTTTTTGCAAAAATGAGCAGAGGTGATCAGGAAAATTATGACATGCTAAAGCAGGCTCTTTTGTTAAGATATGAAAAGAATGCAGAATTTTATTCAAAAAAATTTAGGAATGCTAAACTACTGTCAGGTGAAACCTATCACCAGTTCTCTGCACGAATAGAGACATACTTGGAGAAATGGACTTCTCTGGGGAAAACCCAAGATCTTAAGGAAATGGTCCTTATAGAGCAATTAAGAGAGTCCATGGCTCCAGACCTGAGAAAGTTTCTCATGGAACAAGGTGCAGAGAGGCTGGGTGAGTTGCTAAATGTTGCTGAAAGGTATCAAGCAGCTCAAGCAGAGGTTAACAGGTAATAAAAAGAAACAAGTGGATAACTTTAGGGCACCACAGAACTTTAATAAATTTGATCCTAGGGATCAAAACAAAGGTAAGCACCAATTTGATAGGCCACGGTATGAAAATAAAAATAAATTCCCCACAATTCGATGAAAGGAATATGATCCCTTCCCAATCATCCCTCCCCAACAAAATCTTTCCTTCCCCTTATTATAAAACAATATGTAAAAATTGTCCCACACAATCATGACTAATCCTCCTTGCCCCATATACACATGTACCCAACCCACTTACCTTACAGTTCTCCCACCTCCTTATTCTTCACAACATAATTCACCCCCACCTCCTCTCATATTCCTTCCCCTTATTTTCAAAACCCCACCCTCAATAAACTCCCATAAAAATACAACAATACCAACACCACCTTCAGGGATTTTTCAAAAACCATCCCCCCCCTAATCATACACTTCCTCCATTCTCACTCACCCATTTACCTTCCTCATTAACAACCCCCCCCTCACACTTTCTCCAACCACCTTCTCACCATATCCACCCTCATTTTCCCCATCTCCTCACTTACCCACAACAACCCCTTATTCACCCCCAACAACAATTCCCCCTCCCTCATTTCCAATCTCCAAAATACTCCCTTATACTCCACCATCTTTCCCCCCCCCCCTATTTCCCCATTCACCTTCCCATTCCCCTCCCCCCTTTTCCCCCAACTTCCATCACCACCCCTCCCCCACTCAAATCACCCTATTCCCCCCATTCCATTTCCTCCCCCCAAAACCCTTCCCTCAACCCCCCCATAAAACCCCATTCCCCCACATCTTCTCTATCCCCCTCATAAACCCCCCTTCACCTCCTCCCCACCCACCCACTTCCAACCCCCCCCCCCATTCTTCCTCTTCATACTCTCTTCCCACACACCACCCTCCAAAACCTATTTTCTCCCTCCCCCCCCCCCCCAATTACTCTTACTAAAATATCCATCACCAACATTTCTTCCCCCACCACCCCACACCCTCAACTCTATTCCTCTCCCCACCCTTATCCATTCCCCCACTTACCCCCCCCCAACCCTTACCCCCCACATATCCATCTCATCCCCCCCCA